>WOVY01006653.1:0-100306 GCA_013436015.1 Rhipicephalus annulatus
AATCTTCAAAATTAATGAGGCCACGTAGTATAGACCAGGTATGGTTCCTACCAAAGCGGCGTTGCATGTTTAGAGAAAATTATTTCACGAACAGTGAACATCGAATAAAATACAACAGAACACCGCGACGGAACGCAACATCTACAGACACCACACAAAGAGAAGTTTATTAACTTCCAACTGAAATTCACACACATATCGGAGCTTAGCGGGCTTCAGGAATACAATAAGTGCATGCACCAACCGGGAAACACTCAGGCGAGCGCACATTTTATGCGGGCGATCGCATTCATCACACAGAAAAAAATACTTTTGTATGCCAGCGTCGGAGGCAGTTTTCTCGCCGCTGGCTTCGAGTTCGCCCGATAGGGTTGGCCCACAGCAATCTCCAGATCCGCGAGACCGTCGGGAATGGGGCTCGCACTGGCTTTCTACGATCCGCCGCTAGCGAACTCTTTTGCCAAATTACTAGCATCGTGTACATCAGCACGAGTTTGGCAAGTGCACCTTTGTTGCGCTTGTGGTTGGGAGGGGGACGGATACCAAATGAGACGGCTGCCGTCCGCCACACGTGTTTCACCGCAATACATTGGGCACAGCGCGTGCCATGATCCTGCGTCCTGACTGCGCGGCAGTTATAGGGCAGCGTGCATCCAGGAATATTCAGAGTTTGTAAAGGCGTTATCTGGTGGCGAGGACTGCCCAGGCCTTTTTCAGCAGAAAATCCTGTGCATCGAAGGGGAGGAGGGGGGGGGGGGGGCTGCTGAAATGAAGCGATTTAAGTTCGCGCCTCGTGCAATCGGCCCGGTTTTCATTCATCATCGCTCAGCTGGTTCAGTGTGATGGCCTCAGCGATGCGCGCTGACTGGTCCTCATCCGCATCGCAGTCAGGCTCTTCTTCTGCCACAAGCGTTAAGAAAAAAAAAGGGTTTTAAACGCTTTTAAGTACGTGGTACTTACTATGGAGAGCAGAAAGCCGTCCCATAATTCTAGTCTGATTCAGCAACTTAGATCGCACACCAGCCCCGAATTAAGGATGAGTAACATTTTCAGCGCTTCACAAGTTCCACGAACACAAGCTTCCATTGGTTCCAACTCTCAAAGGTGTTCTTGCCAGCGATGAATTTGCGAACACATATTGCGCATAAAACGTGATTTACAAGTAACGCAAGAATGCGTTGAGAAGCGTTGTTGTGTCAACGTCGGCATGTTTAACCTTAGTGATCTTGCGGTGGTTTCGTTCACACGTCGTGTTGCGAAACTGGTATGGAATACATGACTGCATGGCAAACACAAGTGACAGACCCTAAAATGAAAATCATGACGTGCGTGTCATGTAACAACTTGACTACATGCCACGCTCATGATGCGCTCGCGGCCGTTTCGTTAGTCACATATACGAAATTGGTATTACGGTACCTGAATGGATGACGAAGCTATGCGACTAGTATAAACATGATAATCATGAGATGCGTGTCATGTAACAACCTGACTACATGCCGCAGTCAAGGCGCCAATACCCTTCGACATGACACGGCCAGTAAGGTACCAGTCTGCGTCCTGCAGGCGGCGGGATCGATTTCCGGCTGCGGCGGCTGCATTTTCGATGGAGCGTTTATGCTGTAGGCACGTGTGCACAGATTTGGGTATACGCTGAAGAACCCCAGAAGGTCGAAATTTCAATGAACCCTCCAATACAGCATGTCTCATAATCATATGGTGGTTTTAGGACGTTAAAGCCACATGTCAATAAACCATTTTCTTTCTTTGTACTTTATGAAATCGTGTATTTTCTGTGGCATGAAAAAACGTCGTTTATTTGAAGCGTAAAACTCGTGCATGTTGCGCGACAATTTTCCTACTTTCTGTTTTAGATGCGGAGCATCTAATACTCGAGGCTTGTAGTGCGGCGCCGTCCGCAAGCTTCCCCTCCTTCTTCCACCATCTGTGCATCCCTTCCTCCTCTACACACCGCGCGCGCTTCACTCCTCCACCATCTGTGCACCCTTCCTCCTCTACACACCGCGTTCGACATCTACAATTCTCCTGATTCTCCAGTGGACGCGCATGCGCCGTCGCGCTTCGAGAACATTCAACAGCTGACGGTGCATGCGCCGTCGCGCTGTATATATACTCAAGGTCGGCGCTCGCTCGCTCAGTTGCCGCTCGTCGGTTGGTTTGTACGGCGCGTCGACGTCCAAGGTCGCGGTGAAATGAATTCCAACGAATCCACAAACACAATGATCGACGTCCCTTCGACCAGCGCCGTCCTTTCGCATACGTGTGTACGTGTTCACTCATTAAACACCCCTCCTACAACCACGTTAACCAATTTAGCCATCGACCCAAGTAAGTCGCAATTTAGCACCCATTTCACAACCACGTTAACCAATTTAGCCATCGACCCAAGTAAGTCGCACTTTAACACCCCGTTAACCAATTATATGCTCCGCATCCTCCTCAGTGTTCCCTGAGGGAAGTGGGGGCAATTTTTTCTTTCTTGTTTATTTTTCTTGTTTGCTATCGAGCTTTTCGTAGTTTGTCGATGGCCAGTAATGACTGCAAGCATGCATAATCATGTAGTATTTTAATTGTGGCTGTGTATATTTCTTTACTGCTGTTTTATGTGCTGTGTTAAAAAATTGTTTTCATTTTTCACTTTTTTTTTCTTTTTGTCGCCGCTCGAAAATCAGGGCCAGGGGCCACGTAAATACTCATGGGTTTAGTTCATGATTCCCAACATCGATAGTACGCATGTTGAAATAGAAATAAAGCCGTTTCCTACAAAAAGGAAACCTGAGTAGCGTGCGCACGGGTCGACTTAAAAGTTACGTTCATCGCGAGCATGCACATTGCCCCGGTTTAACGCGTCTTTGCAAGTGACAGGCACACCATGATTTCACTGCAATTTCTCTAGCTGTTACTCGTCCCGAATTTTTGTTGGAGTACACCACGTGGGTCCATCACCACGTCAGGCAAGAGCACGTGCGTTCATCGTGCCTCCGCGGAATCTGGTTCCCCACCACCATTACACGATTACTGATTTTGTCATCGATTCGCAGATAGGAGTGGCTGACGAACTCTGCACCGGAGCACTCTACTCTGGCGGCGGGCAACATGAATGGAATCTACCAATGGAACACACGCGCTCCCTTTGGAGCAAATGGCAGGGTCATAATGGAACGTGATGCGCGCGTCTCTCTTCTTTCTCTTGGGCACGCTGGGGCACAGCGTCGCTACGCTAGCGAAACGTGAGCTCCGACACGAAGCGCAACTGACCCAAAGTTTGCAGCGTTTCCAGGCACGGGGCGCTTGTGGTTTCCGGTTATAGTCCGCTGATTTTCGAAGAGCAGAAACAGTTGCTCCGTGGAGTGGATCTCGCCATGGACCTGCTCCAGTTTCTAACAATGGAGCATAGATAGGGAGCACTCTCAATCTGCCAATGGAGCAGACTTGCTCCGCATGAAGCAAGAGAAAGTATTATCGGAAGTGCTCCGAATCTGCCAGTGATTGACACCATGAGGGAGAGGTCACAGCGTCTTAGCCAGCCCCTTAAACAGGCCCGAACGTGCTAGCACGTTCTGGCAGTGCTTGAGCCAGTTGTTGCACATGCACTGTAAGGGTGGTTACGCCCCACCGGATTGAACTCCGCTATAAGCTGCTTCACTTCTTATATTTATCTCATAACCAAACAGCTATCTCTAACGAAGACACGCCCCGCCGCGGTGGTATAGTGGCTAAGGTACTCGGCTGCTGACCCGCAGGGCGCGGGTTCCAATCCCGGCTGCGGCGGCTGCATTTCCGATGGAGGCGGAAATGTTGTAGGCCCGTGTGCTCAGATTTAGGTGCACGTTAAAGAACCCCAGGTGGTCTAAATTTCCGGAGCCCTCCACTACGGGCGTCTCTCATAATCATATAGTGGTTTTGGGACGTTAAACCCCCCATATCAATCAATCATCATCAATCATCTAACGAAGACACCTAGGGATGCCATCTGATAGGTAACACTTTTTGCATGGACATGCGCAAACAACCTATTCCCAGAAACATGCGCTCAACTTTCTGTCGATTAGTGCAGGTTTAACTGGCCTTGTTTACATTTACGTGGCTCTAACGGTAAGCAAGACTGCAGGTGACGCTGCTGAAAGAACATTGACCTTCCTCAAGAAAACGTCTTTTCGTGTCACTGGGTCAGCGCACGAAACTGTAGTTCCGTGCGCTGACCGACCGCCTGTCTGTAGAATGGCGTGCGATTCATTTGAGTGGTGTAGCTCTTTATCTTTTTTCACGTCTATCAAACTCAAAATGCTTTTAAAACTTGATCGCATGCCATGCCGAAAGAGTTCAGTTGAAGAAAAATGATTGATGGCCACCGCTCAGCCATCGTTTTTCGCCATTTACCTACGCCTCATTGTGTACATGCATGCCCGAGCTAGCAATCTCAAATGGCCTGACCCAGCCGTTTATAGGTTTTATATAGAGCCGCGAGAAATGCGGAAAACCTTTCATACGGGCGTAACAGTGCTTCTTTTTTTCGCCGAAAGCCGTCAGAACAACAACAACAACAAGAAAAATGAGCGTTTGTGGGCCTCCGTTTGGGTCAACTGCAGGTGGCGGAGGGACCATGCATAGCAGCTGCCAAATCTGAAGCATGACTTGCTTTTTCGATCTTAGCGAGAAAACCTTAATCTAGAAAGTTTTCGAGTTTTGCGTTTTACGCGGTGATTATTACTGCGTGTTAATCCAGTCCGTGTTGCAAGCCTACCATCTTTTCATAGATTCACCTCCATATCAAATGGCAAACCTCACCCAAGTCGTACATGCTTGTAGCACTCTGGTCTGCTCAGTTACCTTGAGGCGAGATACCCTTTATAAAAAATAATGCAGCATTTCCCCGAAAATCACCCGGGATCAACAAATGAAAATCCATCTTGGCTGCTCAATACTAAAGCTACATTTCATTTGGACCAAACGTTGTACTATTCAGAGGGTCGCTAAGAATTGCGTCCCTGTTATTTTCGTTGGTAATGCGAAACAGTCACCCTTAGCGACCCCACGCATAATTGTTGACTTCATTTGTTACAAATCGTTTCATTGCATCTATTGTATCGTTATACCATTGTATCATGATTAGGCATTGAGTTCTTTGGTACATGTATGCCAACATTGTCATGTATATTAGAACAAATGTATTCTCTGCAACGTAGGGATGTTGGTCGTGATACATAGATGTGCCGAAGTGTATGTACGCTGTTACTGGGATGGTTACCGACCTTTGTGTTCTGTAAATACTGTAACTCATTTTTTTAAACAGCTACGTACTAAAACCTTGTGAGGCCCACGGTATTGCTTTATGCTCTTTCATGGTAGAGTGCCATGTAGTCTAAATTGTTAACAACTTCATCTAAAAACACGCTATCCCTGGGCTTCGTGAACTAATTTTATTTATTTATTTATTTACTTATTTATTTATTTATTTATTTATTTATTTATTTTGTGAAGAGGTTTATTAGCCGTTAAAGGCAGCGACGAGACAGCGTGAAGAACCGTCCAGCGGTCGGCACAGCAACGAACCGAAGCACCAGCCGCGAGAGCCAGGCGTTGGCGATGCTGCTTGCTGCAGGCACATCTTCTTCTTCACAATATCGCCCCCGCTGAAAAAAGAGCCATCCTGGCGACCTAAGAAGTTTCAGGGAGAGGCTCATGATACGGTTTTAGGCGGGAAACATGGACGATGTCACGTGCACGCCGGCGCATGTCATCCGATCGGGAAACTGGCTCAATTAAGTAATTAACCGGAGAGGTTTTCTCTAAAACGGTTGTAAGGCCCCTCGTACCGGGGGACAAGTTTTGATGAGAGTCCCGGAGTTTGGTATGGGATGGCAAGCCACACGAGAGACCCTGGGGCATAGTTGGGATCCGGAAGAGAGGTGCAACGGTTTTCTTTCTGGCGTTGCTGCTCGTCCGAGGTGAACGCACGGGCGAGCTGGCGGCACTCTTCGGCTTGTCGAGCAGCATCGGAGATAGGTGGACATTCGGAAGCATCAGGACGGTAGGGAAGCAGAGTATCAATTGTATGGGAAGGGTCACGTCCATAAAGAAGAAAGAAAGGTTAAAATCCTGTGGTTGTTTGTATTGCAGTATTGTATGCAAATGTCACGTATGGGAGGACACGGTCCCAGTTGCTATGATTAGATGCCACGTACATTGAGAGCATATCACCCAGCGTGCGGTTAAACCGTTCCGTTAGCCCATTAGTCTGCGGGTGGTATGCCGTTGTTTTCCGATGAATGACGTGGCATTCCGAAAGCAGAGCTTCGACGACCTCGGAGAGAAAAGCGCGGCCTCTGTCACTAAGGAGCTCTCGAGGTGCGCCATGTCGAAGGATAAATTGACGTAAAATGAAAGAGGCGACATCCTGAGCGGTAGCGCTCGGTAAAGCGGCTGTTTCGGCGTAGCGTGTTAGATGGTCGACCGCCACTATAATCCACCGATTGCCATCTGATGTCAATGGAAGGGGGCCGTAGAGGTCAACGCCAACGCGATCAAAAGGCTTGGCAGGGCACGGAAGTGGCTGCAATTCGCCAGTAGCACGTAGCGGTGTTGATTTGCGTCGCTGGCAGTCAGGACAGCACTGCACAAATTTGCGTACGAAATTGTACATGCCGCGCCAGTAATAGCGATGGCGAAGGCGTTCATATGTTTTGAACACCCCGGCGTGGCCACATTGTGGATCGTCGTGAAGAGAAGCGCATACCTGCGATCGCAAAGTGCGTGGAATGACCAGTAGCCACCGGCGGCCATCAGGAGAGTAGTTGCGTCGATGGAGAAGTTGATCGCGGATGGCAAAATGGAAAGCTTGACGTCGGAGGGATCGAGATACCGGAAGGTTGGGCGTACCGGATAGATATTGGAGAAGAGATGCGATCCACGGGTCACGACGTTGTTCGGTGGCAATTGAGTCAAGATTTAACGATGACAAGTACTGGAGGCACGTGTTTCCGCACGTCGGATCTGGTGGCAAAGGTGAGCGGGACAGGGCGTCAGCGTCAGAGTGTTTGCGTCCACAGCGGTATACGACGCGAATGTCGTACTCTTGGATTCGGAGTGCCCATCGCGCAAGGCGGCCAGAAGGGTCTTTCAGCGTGGAGAGCCAGCAAAGCGCGTGGTGATCAGTTACTAGATCGAACGGGCGGCCGTATAAGTACGGCCGGAACTTTCCAAGCGCCCACACCAGAGCCAAACACTCTTTTTCTGTCACGCTGTAATTAGTTTCGGCTTTCGTCAGAGTGCGGCTAGCGTAGGCTACAACGTATTCTGAATAGCCGGGTTTTCGTTGCGCGAGGACAGCACCTAGCCCGACGCCGCTGGCGTCGGTGTGCACTTCGGTAGGAGCCGTCGGGTCGAAGTGGCGAAGAATAGGTGGCGAGGTGAGCAGACGGCGCAGAGTAGTGAATGCAACGTCACATGAAGGGGACCAGGAGGAGAGGTTCACGTCACCGCGAAGAAGCTGGGTTAATGGTGACATGATGGATGCAAAATTGCGAACAAAGCGCCGGAAATATGAGCATAGGCCTACAAAACTGCGAAGTTCCTTCATGGTCGTCGGCTTGGGAAATTCTGCGACTGCTCGAAGTTTTGCTGGGTCGGGTAATACGCCGTGCTTCGACACGATGTGGCCTAGGATGACGAGCTCGCGTGCAGCGAAGCGGCATTTTTTCAGGTTAAGCTGCAGGCCAGCTTTGGTCAGACAAGTCAAAACCTGCCTGAGGCGAAGGAGGTGCGTAGGAAAGTCGTGCGAGAAAACCACGACATCGTCGAGGTAGCATAGGCACATATTCCACTTGAGGCCACGTAGCGTATTATCCATAAGTCGTTGAAACGTGGCAGGCGCGTTACAAAGCCCAAAGGGCATGACGTAAAACTCGTATAGTCCGTCAGGTGTAATAAATGCAGTTTTTTGGCGATCGGCTTCAGCCATTGGAACTTGCCAGTAGCCAGACCGCAAATCCAGCGACGAGAAGAATTCCGCTCCGTGAAGGGTGTCGATGGCGTCATCAATGCGCGGCAAAGGATATACGTCCTTGCGGGTTATCTTATTCAAACGACGATAGTCTACGCAAAATCGGATAGATCCGTCTTTCTTACGCACCAAGACGACAGGAGACGCCCAGGGACTGTGAGATGGTCGAATAACGTCTCTACGAAGCATATCTTCGACTTGATCGTTGATTATGCGGCGCTCTTCAGTGGAGACACGGTATGGTCTTTGACGCAGTGGTTGGTGTAGGCCGGTGTTAACATGATGCTTGACTTGCGATGTGCGGCCTAGTTGAGGTTGGGACACATCGAAGGAATTCCGGAACTCATGCAGAAGATCAAGCAGGTCGGCATGTTCGGTGGGAGTAAGGGTGTCGGCGATGGCGCTGGAAAACGTATTCTTGGACGACTCCTCGAGGGCCGACAGTGATTTTGGGTGGTCGCAGTAGTAGTCATCCGGGACATCAACCAAAGACGAAGGGTCGAGATCCTGCACGCGGCCGAGACATTCCCCCGCAAGCAAAGTGACAGTTGTGGAAAGCGGGTTTAGTATGAACATATTGCTTCTTCCGGCGGCAAGGTCAATCGTTGCGAAAGGCAGCGGCAGAGCTCGACGACTCGTGAAGATATCGGAAGGCATAAAAAAGACTGTAGCGTCAGTGTAGGCGTTGCATGAAATTGGAACAAGTGCGAAGTTTTCAGGTGGAATATCGGTGTCTTCATGCACGAACAACTTCGGCGGCTGATGAAGAGCGTCATGTAATGGGACATCACAAAAGGGTGAAAACTCAACTTCAGCGCGTGCGCAGTCGATGACGGCATTATGGCGGGATAGGAAGTCCCAGCCGAGGATGACATCATGCGAACAGACAGCGAGGACAATAAACTCCACAGTGTAAACAATGCCTTCGATGGACACTCTTGCAGTGCAGGCTGCGAGAGGCGTTACTTGCTGTGCACTTGCGGTGTGGAGTGACAGTCCCGAAAGCGGCGTCGTGACTTTACGTAATACACGGCAGACATTAGCGGCAATAACAGAAACAGCGGCGCCGGTGTCTACAAGGGCGAAAGTAGAATAACCTTCAACAGTTACTGCGACCACGTTAGCAGGAGAGGGGCGAGGGCTTAGACAGTTCGAAAATGGCGCAGTTCTTGCCTCTTGAACTGCGTTGCTTAGTTTTCCTGGTCAGAAGGTCTGGGCCGGCGACGCATGGGGGAGGGCGATCGCCGACGAGGAGAGGCTGCGCGCGGCGTCACGAAGTCGGGGTCGTTAGGAGGGGCATAGCGAGGTGACGAGACCGGCCCGTATTGCGCGAAGGGTTGGCTGCCGGTTTGCGACGATCGGACATAGTCGCCGAACGTCTGAGGTCAACGGCGGCAGTAGCGGGCAACGTGTCCGGGAGTAAAGCAGGCGTAGCATATCGGTCGGTTATCGGGCGTCCTCCAAGAATTGGCTACTGGTGGTACCGCCCAAGGTGCAGTATAAGCAGCCGGGTGCGCGGGCTGTGAGCGCGAGGTGTAGGGTGGTTGCGGAAGCCTACGCACAGCGTCTGCATATGTGAACGGCGCTGCTACAGGCTGCATCACTTGCGAGCAGGCGACAGGAGGAGCCACAGGCTGCGCTGCATACGTTAGGGGCGCGGCCACAGGCTGCATGGCTGGCGGATAGGCAACAGGAGGGCCTACCGGCTGCGCGGCACGCTGGCAGTGGGCAAGGCTGGATAGAGGCGGCTCGTGGTGCGCAACAGGAACAGCTTGGGCAACCTCTTCCGAAATAGCAGTGCGAAGCGGGGCAGGTAGACGGGTGGTGGTCTCGTGAGTGAAGGGCACTAGGGAAAGTTGGCGGGCGACTTCCTCACGGACGAAGGCTCGAACTTGCTGAAGCAGCGGTGAATTGTCCGGCAGGGTGTCGAAACTGGACAGTGACTCACCACCATGCTGAGGCTGCCGAGTCAGAGTGCGTTGCTTCTTTAACTCGTCGTAGCTCTGACACAGGCTGACGACTTCGGAAACCGTGCTCGGATTTCTCGCCAAGAGCATTTGAAATGCGCCGTCGTCGATGCCCTTCAGGATGTTTTTTACCTTGTCAGATTCGGGCATGGTGTCATTCACACGTCGACAAAAGTCGACGACGTCCTCAATATAGCTGATAAATGTCTCGCCAGTCTGCTGAGAGCGGACGCGCAAGCGCTGTTCTGCCCTCTGCTTGCGGACAGCCGGCCGACCGAACACTTCAGCACATGACGTCTTGAAGACGCTCCATGTGGGGATGTTGTGTTTGTGGTTATTGAACCACAATTCGGCGATGCCAGTGAGATAAAATATCACGTGGCCCAGCTTGTCGGCTTCATCCCACTTATTGTTGGCGCTCACCAGTTCGTAGTGCTCGAGCCAGTCTTCGCCGTCGGTCCCATCCGCACCGCTGAAGACCTTCGGCTCCCGTAGCCTAGGATGGCCAGGGCAGTTGAACTGGAGCGAAGGCGTCGATGTAGTGGCGTTGGCAGTCATGACAGGTGGTAGCGTGCGGCTTCGCAGCTCCAGGGTGTAGCAACGGGGATTAACAGCACCTTCCACCAAATGTGAAGAGGTTTATTAGCCGTTAAAGGCAGCGACGAGACAGCGTGAAGAACCGTCCAGCGGTCGGCACAGCAACGAACCGAAGCACGAGCCGCGAGAGCCAGGCGTTGGCGATGCTGCTTGCTGCAGGCACATCTTCTTCTTCACAATTTATTTATTTATTTATTTATTTATTTATTTATTTATTTATTTATTTATTTATTTATTAGTGCAACCTACATCACCCAAGTGGACACTCTTGTAGGGGGGGGGGGGGAAAGCAGTATTACTGTCAAACAAAGCGCGAAAAATGGCATACATTTGTGCAGCACTTCCTGCGCATTCACGAAAAGCACAAATCTTGAAGTGTACGAAAAAGAAGCATCAGATGGAAGATCAACAACACGCGCATCCAAATTATTCCATTCGCTAATCGTAAAAAGAAAAAAAAAAGACTTTGCAAAGGCACCAGTACGACAGCTAACCTTGCGGATTTTTTTTTTGAAGGGGGGGGGGAGGGGGTGATCTTTTTTAAGTGACACGTAGTGTGGGCTCATTATGTATAAACTTTTGTTAATGCAGATTTCACCACAGAATATAGAATGGATAAATCTTTAATCCCAAGAATTTCCTGCGCTGCTCAAGAGGCTTTCATTCTAAGTTATTCCCAATGCATGTAACACTGGAGTTAAAATTGTAATTATCACTGACAAAGCGCGCTACGCTGTTCTGTATGCGTTCAAGTTCAATAAATTATAGTTTGACCATAAGTATCCCACGTTGTACAGGCATATTCAAGGACAGGTGGCACATTTGTAACATACAAAGCCTCTTTCAGACGTTTTGGGTCAAACTCGAAATTGCGTTTATTAAAGTTTAACGAACCTTTGCCCTTGCCAGTTACGTAACCTATATGCGTATACCAAGATAAATCAGCAGACAAATCTACATCGAGGTATTCAAAATGTTTTACATGGTCAAGTTGTTCTCCTGACAAGCTGTAGGACGAGGGAAAAGGTTTGCGTTTTCTGGTAAAACTAAGGAAGCGACATTTTTTTTTAAATTCAAACACATCTTCCATTTCTCACACCACCTTACCACAGTGTCAAGGTCACGTTGTAAAGCACAAATATTTTCCATACTGTGCATTGATCTATAAATAACACTATCATCCACGTACAGCCTCATGTTTGATGTTTACGTCTCTGAGAAGTCAATAATATAGACCAAAAAGAGTAAAGAACCCAAACACGAACTCTGTGACAACCCGGAAGTTACGCTGACGTATGAAGAATACGAACCATTTACACGGACAGATTGTTATCTAGAAGTTCTCATAATCACATGGTGGTTTTGGGACGTTAAACCCCACATATCATGTTATCTAGAAGTTAGATAATCATTAAAGCAACCAAGAACGGATGCGGGCCGACCTGAGAAGATAATTTATGTAATAAAACAACATGTGAAACGGTTTAAAACGCTTTCTGAAAGTCTAAAAATACCGAATCGACTTAATAACATTTATTATATGAACTTGAAACATCATGAGAAAATTCGCGTTCACAGTGTAGTTTCTGCCGACCCGGCCTCATCAGGTGTGTGAGGCACGCAGGAAGGCTTTATGCTCTCCCATAGTAGAGTACCTAGAACTCTAAGTTGTTAAAATTTTTTTTCTAAACAAACGAGGCTGTTTAGCTACCCCATGGCTCTCTACGTCGGCACCCTGTTTCATTCAATACGTACAAGTGAACAAACAAACCAATAATACTCTTTTCTGGTTTTTTAGGAATCTTGAAGCATTCTTATGTTTAGGATCGGACTTAAATGCTGAGACGATGTGTTATGGTATAATTTGGCTATATAATTCTAATCAAAGCATAATATATTGTGACGTCTTGCATCCTGTGGAGGGGGGGGGCGTCACGACGCAGTTCTTCAGGACCTCAACGTTTGTGTATGTATGTATGTATGTATGTATGTATGTATGTATGTATGTATGTATGTATGTATGTATGTATGTATGTATGTATGTATGTATGTATGTATGTATGTATGTATGTATGTATGTATGTATGTATGTATGTATGTTGTATGTATGTATGTATGTATGTTGCATTATTCTGGAGTTCTCTTTTTCTTTCTTTTGGACTCAAGCCACGATGGGGTGGATATGGTAAAGCTTCCTCCCACCTTAAAGGAAGATTACCGTGTATGTCTATGTTTCTTATGATGCATAACTAAGAAAGAAAGCTCCGCACGTTAACGCCTGTTTACGATCAGCCACTTAGAGTCGGCCTGCACTTGGAGTCGGTCAACCATGACCTGATGTCACCACTTCGTCCTATCCGGTCGTAAAACAAACGGCCACTATACGGCAAGAAAGCGCTAACTGTAACGGTTGCGAAGCTAAGCCCGTTGCTGCAACACTTTATATGACAGTGAGGAAGAACTTAGCAAAATCAAAGTGCGGCAAAATGGCCGTGAAAGCGCTGGAAGCAAACCTGCGTAGTTCAACCATACGATGAAAGCGGTCACTGCCACTGTTTGCCTCTCGCAAGCTTCACTTGACGAGGGAGGTAACGTCTAGTTCCATAGACACGGTTCACTCCATGACCTGCTGGCGTCGGTTTCGACATAATATGCGCGATTACCTGAAGTATGCCTGTAGTTCCGGCGTGCTGATTCATGCAACAAATGTACATAGAGGCACGCCGTCAATACAACACGTAATAGAGACACAGAAAGTTCTATAAAGCATTACAAAATGAAGGAAGCGCTTCTTAGAATCTAAGTCTTGTAACTCTCATGAGGCAAGGCGATTTTGTGAGATTAGGCGAAACGTGACGATAATTCAGTGGAGCCAATTATTAGAATTCTGCCAGGTCATCCAATAAGTCGGTCAAAAGTCAAATGAGGCTCGAGAGAATAAGGGGGTGTTCACTGACACACCAAAAGTGACATGACCTTACTGTCACATGATGTTATCATCGACGTCACATGATGACCTTTTCTCATTATTGATCGATACAAAAAAATGGCAGCATATCCACGGAGTGAATGATGGACAGTAGGGCGAAGCATTCGTCCGTCCATTCGTTCTTGCTTCCTTCCGTCTGTGCGACCGTCCATGCGTCCATCCGCCCGTCCGTGCGTGCGTCCGTTCCTGCGTTCGTCCATGCATCCACCCCTACGTCCGTTCATGCGTCCATTCATGCATCTGTCTGTGTGTGCGTTCGTCCATCTATTCAACACTCTGTACCACCATCTCGCATCTTTTCATCATATATTCCCCATATAAAAACACCGCCATCCAGCGGGCATTCCAAGGACTAAATGAGAGGTGGCACACGCACACTTTCTAACAGCTTGCGCTTCGGGTCTACTTCCCACCTTTAAGCACCTCGAGTTCATTGTATATACTAGTTCACTGTATTCATGGCACTGCTGCCCAACACTCGCTAAACCTTTGTAAAACCAAGGAGGTTACGCCCAGGGAGTATAACGTAGCAACCTTTTCCTGGCAGATAGAGCTCACTGTACATGCCAATGGCTGCATGGCAAATGAAAGACAGGAGAATTCGACTTTTACTTTCTTACGGCTTGACATCGTACCTACTTCCCACCTTTAAATACCTCGAGTTCATTCATGGTATATACTAGTTCATTGTATTCATGGCACTGCGGCTCAACGCTCGCTAAACCTTTCTAAAACTAAGGTGGTTACACCCAGCGGGTATAACATAGCAACCCTTTCCCTTCAGATAGTGCTCAATGTACATGCAATATCTGATAATGGGGATCGCAGCGTGCACGTTAACTAAAAGCCGAACGCTCCTGTCTCTCACACCCCATTATCAGCTATTGGCATGTACATTGAGCACTATTTTTTGTTGTTCAACAACGCACAGAAGGAATCTCTCACCGGCACTACCTTGGATGTCAAAATGTTTGCAGGTCAAAGCGTAAGACTAGTTACATACTACGACGGGACGCGGGACGAACGGGTGCCACTATAAGGAGCTTCGCCCTAAAACGCGTTCATATTCGAGTCGTCTTAAGGCATAAGTGGCGATGTGTCTTTCGCTGTTTCGCGTTTCATTCAATGACAGAAAAGAAACTGTCTTTTGACTCTTCACTCAGAGTCCTGACACGTATACGGCTTTCGTTGAAAAGACACCTCAACTCCCTTCAGAAATCGTTATACTTTTTTTGAGGAGGAGTCATGGGATCGAAGAGAGAGTAAATGATATAGTCTTTAAAAAGAGTCATATACGTGCCAACTCAGGACTGCTCTCCGAAAGAAGGACTACTCTCTTTCTGTTCTTACAGAGTAAACGGCAATAGGTGTATGGTGAGTAATAGTGTTGCAAATTAGTTGTGCCGAATCACTGAAGATGGCGGAACGATAAGGAAAGCGATAGCAACAATCACCACTCTGTAGCACGATGCCACAGGGAAGTTGTTTTTCTCAAAAAGAATTCAAAACTTCTTAGTTGCAGAGCCATTTGTCTTGGTAATAATAATAATATTTATAATACCTGGGGTTTTGCGTCCCAAAACCACGATATCATCATGAGAGAGGCTGTAGGAGAGGGCTCCAGAAATTTGGGCACTCTGGTGTTTCTTAACATGCGCTGACATCACACACACACACACACACACACAACACACACACACACACGCACACACACGCACACACGCACACACACGCGCACACACGCACACACACACGCACACACGCACACACACACACACGCACACACACGCACACGCACACACACGCACACGCACACACACACACACACGCACACGCACACACGCACACACACACGCACACACGCACACACGCACACACACACACGCACACACACACGCACACACACACACACACCGCACACACGCACGCACACACGCACGCACGCACACACGCACACACGCACACACGCACACACACACGCACGCACACACGCACACACGCACGCACGCACGCACGCACACACACACACACACACACGCACACACGCACACACGCACACACGCACACACACACAGAATGCGGGCCTGTAGCGTTTCGCCTTCCCCGAAATGTGATCACCGCGGCCGAGGTCGAACCCGCGACCTTCAGGTCAGCCGAGCACCGTAGTCGCTGTTCCACCGAGGTGGACCACCACTCGTCCTGGTCCGGGCTGAATGCCGTCCCGGACCAGGACGCAAGAACGTCTTTCCGAGCCGGTCGCTCAACCTAACTAGCTAACTAGGAAGCTAGCAAGTGGCAATGCGAGGGCTAATGAATCGACAACTCGAAGCGCATTGACACAAAAGGTTTTCTTATGAAAAATCTATGTGGATTGTCTGGTTGCTTCGTGCCTCTAAAGAGTGGGTGTCAACTTCCCTTTCTTAGCAACACAATATGAACCGAGTGCCCAGCAAATACTCCTGCCTATAGACGGTTTTAAGATTGCACGTGTTGGGGCCCAAAAAAAAAAAAAACTTCCGGTCACATCATTTACCAGCTCGCAACGTCAAAACTTAAAGGACGTTTTTACGTGTTTTCAAGGGTAACGAAAGTCTCTTATCAGTTTTTGAGATAAAAAGATCGTGCGTAATGTTCAAAAAAATCTTTTGTTGTTTTGTGTAGCTTTAGATGACATTTATTTGAATATATTTTGCCAAATTAGGGAAGGACAGTGTGAAAAATCGGCGGGCAATTTTTCAACGCCCTTCTTGCCCACCAATAACATTCAGGAACATCAACGGACAAAACCGGATGTCAGCAAGGGCCTCTGTTTACAGTGAAAGAGTCTATACTAAAGGTGACTTCCTGCGGAACGTATTCGAAGTGACGCGTGCAAACGGAAAGCGATACGGCCGAAACGACACGTCCAAAGCCTGCCCCAACGCGACCTGGCCGAAGGCGCAGACAGTGAAACAGCACAGCAGCACAGAATGGGACCACCACTGCACGCCTCGATGTGTGGCGGAAGTGTTCTGGCAGCGTCTGCGGGCGAATAGCAAGAGAGCGGCAACCGTCAGTGTTTGCCATTCGCTTTAACGCGCTATAGCGGTGACCTGCGAACCTACGCTGCGTACGTATACTTCCTAGTTTTCCGGTGGAACGGTGACATCGTAAACGCGGATGGGTTAGTGCGAGCAGCTTACGCGACGCTTACCGAGTGAATGTTTTAAGAGTAAACAGTCGCCACGTTTAAAAGCATTTCGGCACTACGGCGCATGCATTTACTCAACGCAGCAGTAAAATTTTTGATAGCACTAAACGCTGCGTTGTTGATTTGTGTCAGTTTTCTCCGTTTGTGTCAAACTTACAAAAGTTGACGTTTTTGACACACCGCAAGTTCCCCACGTCAGTAGTTCAAAGAATAGGGAAACATAACCACACCAGAAATTGACTGTTTTCCGGGACTCTGCTGCATTATAAATAATTTTTTGGTATCTTACGTGGCAAAACTGCATATTATACGTGTGTGAGAGCTGCCGTGGTGGAACGCTTCAATACTTTCGACCATATGGTGTTATTTAACGTGCAATCACAACACACCGTGTACAGGGCTCTCGCACTTGGCGTCCATTGAAAGGCGATCGCCGATGCCGGGATCGAATGCTGGGTGTGTGGGTGAGCAGCCGAGTAGCGTAACAGCTGTACGACCGAGAATAACCTTCTTTAAGTAGTAGCACATTGACATCCCCGCTGGCGATACTGTAGCTTGAAAGCTCTAGCCTGTTTTAGGACAGTGTCGTTTTATGCTGAAAGGCGCATATTTATAACATGTATATCAGTAGAGTAAGTTTGATAACGTCACGTACTGATTCGTGCGCTGTGCCTATCAGCCATCTCACTTGCCCATTGAACCGTTCATAAGCTGCTGCGACTGCCTTTACTCTGTAATCTGACATTTACTTACTCACAGGCAGCCGGGTTGCTTGGTAGCCGGTTATACTAGTATCCAATAAATACGGGTTGTTCTGCGGGCAGGCTTTCTCAGTGCTTAGTTCATCCCCCACCAATAAATGCTTGCCGAAGGACTAAAGAACATTGAGGATAAAAAAAGTGCAGGTACATAGCAACATGTGCGTCCAGATGTTTTCTTTCTTCAATTTCGCAAACAACTTACGCGAACGCGAAATGACTGTCTCATTGCGAGTAAACAGGGCAGGAAGCACGGACGTAAAGAAATATTACACGTAGGCTTCCTTATGGACACTACGTCAACCGATGGTTCTGTACTCACATACATAAAACAATCACAGCATATCCACGGAGTGAATAATGATGAGTGAGGCCAAGCATCCGTCAGCCCACCCGTGCTACCATCCGTCCGCGCGACCATCCTTGAGTCCATCCATGCGTACGTCCGTCTGTCCGTGCGTCCATCCATCCGTACGTCGACGTGTCCGTCCATCTATCCGCCCATCTTCTAGTCTGTATGTCCGTTCATCCGTGCTTCCATTTAGGGAACACTCCTAGTACCGCCATCTCGCATCTCGCATCCCCTGTGGCACATATCCGCTCCGGCCTTCCGTCCATCCATTCGTCCGTCCGTACGTCTGCTAGTCTGTCTGTCCATCCGTCCATGCGTTCGTTCGTGCGTCCATCTAGTGAACACTCCAAGTACCGCTACTCCCCATTTCGCCTCCTGGTGGCTATGTAGGACCACGACGGAGGACGGACTGACTCACGCCTTAAGGAGCTTTGCCCCTGGAAAAATAAACTTTTTTATTTGCTTCCTGTATTCTTCTTTGCTTTCTGCTTTTTGCTTTTTGTATTTAGTGCCAGCATCACCACCAGTGAGACATTTTGTTTGCTGCTCTCTCTTTTTCTGTGCATTTGTATGTGCGTGCGCTATTTTGTTGGGTGGAGGGGGGACCGTCAGGTTCTGTTTTAGACAAACTAAAGTGAAACTATGTAATTTAGTGCCAGCATGTTCTGAGTAATGCTATGTTAAATTATTCCTAAAAAATGAACAAAAGAAAGTTGCATCATAACGCACAGGCATATTGTGAGGAACCGGTTTATTCGGCCAGGCTCGAGCTAAATCACGCTGGTGATGAAAATTTTAGATGAAGAAGATTTACAGGTGATGATGATTATAAAGAGAATAAAGAGTCATTCGCTTGTCGCGTTCACAATATATAGTTACGCTACCTGTGGAGTTCTACTCAGCTGACCAACGACTCATACCGGAAATTCCTCGAGGGCAAAGTTCTCTAGTTACAAGCCGATTTCAGACTGAAAGTCTCAGAAGGCGATTATTGCGTTAGCCGAACAACCTTCCGCGCACTCAGCCAAACACCCATACAGAGACAGGTGACCTTGTAACGCGCACAGCTCTAGCGTTTCTTATACGCTATGACAGCTCCTCAGCCGCTTGAGCCACCGGCCTCGTGGCCGAAGGACTAACGCACTAACCGAGCAAGTGAGGCCCGGGTCCAAACCTGGACGCATATCAACTCCACCGGAGAGCTGTTGCGTGTAGGTTAAACCCTAATGAAGGCTCCCTGCGGAGCCTTTATTTAGCTTTTCACACTACAGGCACACACCCACTCCTCCCATCGCCCTGCCATCGATGACAATCAACCGGAGGAAGAAACTGTGACAATGGCTCTGGTGATGTTTAGCAGTGTTTCGGAGGCTCATATATTGAGCGCTTTACACCACTTCATCCTAAGTTCTCGATATCGTGAAAACAGACTTTCGAAGGAAGGCTAGAAAAACGTGTGCGATAGCAACATATAGGAACATCGTATACGAACAAGTGCTAGCCCCTTCCCCCTTAAGCAAACATGGCCGCTGTAGCAAGCGACATAACTGCGTTTTGTTTAGACGTGAACATTTCGATGAGCGCGCAACACGTACAAAGCTATGAGCAATCTAATCAACCTTTCTCTAGAGACAAGGAGTGCTTGTGCATAGGTGACTACGCTCTCCAGGTCAGAGCACTAGGCCGAAGGCGTGCGCTTATATCTTTTGCGCAATTCGCGGGTGGTAGTGAAAGGAGCCTGTAGCACGTTTAGGCACCTTATAGAGATGTGGCTACCCCCGCAGGTAAACGGTGTACATAAATAGGCCACCGTGCTCGTTTCTGTTCCCGTTTCAGTGTCTTTGTGTTTTGTTGTCTCCATTTCAAAAATATGAACTAATCACGCGGACAAGTTTGTATGCGTTGTTTAGGTGGGCTTGAATATGCACTAGCGTTCATAATCTCAATGTAAAACCACAAAACAACATGCAGACAACTCTACACATATACTGCTTAACACATCGACACATAACCCCAACCTCGAATGTGGTAAAATACTAATAATTCACTGAAATTAAACAGATCTACAACTGACATTCTTCAACCTCCGTTACCGCTAGACTCGTAACTCCGGAGAACTGCGAAGCGTCCACAACCCGTTTCTCGCTTGCCGCGTTTGTCTATAGACCCATTTCATGTTCGTTAACACAGGTAGGCCGATGTCAACATTATAGGCAAAATTATAGTGACGTCCGCGCGTAACTTCCGCCATAAGCGCTGAGGGCTGCGATTTCGCCAACAAAACGACGTTGTAAGACGCCATAGGCGTTGTGAAAGCCATGCGCTAACAGATGTGCGCTAACAAAACTAAATTGTAAGACGCGACTCACATCCAACCGCGACGAAGTTCGTCGGCAAACCGTTTTTTTTTTAATTCGAAGCATTTCTTAGCGAACTTCGGTGACTTTGAGCGTATCTATCTATCTATCTATCTATCTATCTATCTATCTATCTATCTATCTATCTATCTATCTATCTATCTATCTATCTATCTATCTATCTAGCCGCCTACGACTTTTAGCACTCCTGGCCGTTTGGATAAAAATACCAATACCAAACTTGGTATGTTATAACATGACTATATGACGAGCATATTCGGCTAGTCATAGCATGAACTCCATGTCATCTATGTAATGAAAGTCATAATTTACATTTCATGGTCTTGCTGCACTTGCGTTGGTTTCGTTCACATGACATGTTGCAAAACTGGTATGGTATGACATGATTGCATGGCGAACACAAGTGACAGACCCTAACATGAAAATCATGACATGCGTGTCATGTAACAACATGACTACATGCCACGCTCATGATGCGCTCTCTGCCATTTCGCTAGCGTCCCATATACCAAATTCGGTATTACGAGTACGTGAATGGATGAAGGTATCTGATTGGTGCAAACATGATTAACATGAGATGCGTGTCATGTAACAACATGACTACAAGTTACGCTCATGATGCGTTCGCGGTCGTTTCGCTCGCTTCACATATACCAAATTCGGTATTACGTGACGTGAATGGCCCACATAGGTAAATGACACATCCGAACATTGATCACAACATGCGTGTCATTTAACATGACTACATGCCACACTCATGATGCGCACGCGGCTGTTTCGCTAGATTCACATATGCCAAACTTGGTAGTACGTGTCGTCAATGGATGACGAAGGTATGTTACCGGTGCAAACGTGATAATCATGAGGTGCGTGTCTTGTGAGAACACAGCTACATGCCACAGTCAAGGCGCCAATACATTTGGACTTGACGCGATGCCACAGTTAAGGCGCCAATACATTTGGACTTGACGCGGTGCGCGTGCTAGCCGGCGTTCATTACGTCGCGTCACGCTGGCGTTGCCCCGCCAGGTGCCGGTCCTGCCAAACACTCACATGCGCGCGCTGCGTTGCTTTAACGCATGCGCGTTTCAGAGCGTCCGGCGTCCCTCCATCTAAAAAAAAAATTGCCCGCAGCTTCCCTCGGGGGAACACTGAGGAGGATGCGGACCATATAATTGGTTAACGGGGTGTTAAAGTGCGACTTACTTGGGTCGATGGCTAAATCGGTTAACGTGGTTGTGAAATGGGGTGTTAAATTGCGACTTACTTGGGTCGATGGCTAAATTGGTTAACGTGGTTGTAGGAGGGGGTGTTAAATGAGTGAACACGTACACACGTATGCGAAAGGGCGGCGCTGGTCGAAGGGACGTCGATCATTGTGTTTGTGGATTCGTTGGAATTCATTTCACCGCGACCTTGGACGTCGACGCACCGTACAAACCAACCGACGAGCGGACACTGAGCGAGCGAGCGCCGACCTTGAGTATATATACAGCACGACGGCGCATGCACTGTCAGCTGTTGAATGTTCTCGAAGCGCGACGCCACATGCGCGTCCACTGGAGAATCAGGAGAATTGTAGATGTCGAACGCGGTGTGTAGAGGAGGAAGGGTGCACAGATGGTGGAGGAGTGAAGCGCGCGCGGTGTGTAGAGGAGGAAGGGATGCACAGATGGTGGAAGAGTGGGCGACGGCGCGACGGCGCATGCGCGCGCGTCAGCTGTCGAATGTTCGAGAAGCGGTGTGGACGGCGCGGACGACGCGGACGGCGCACTACAAGGCGCGAGTATAAGATGCTCCGCATCTAAAAAGGCAGACACAGTGCTTTCATGGTAACGCATAGGCGCCTACTGCAGCATATCGCATTTCGTGCCGATTGCCTTCGGGCCGTGCTGATGGACGCTGGTTGCGCCGGTCGCACTTGGCATCCAACTATAGAGAGCTCGCGTTTTGCTAACGTAGCATCGCTGTCAACGTTACGGTAAAGTATATTGGGTCGTTCATGATGCGTTCGAGGCCGTTTTGCTAGCTTCACATCTACCAAATTTGGTGTTACGTGACGTCAAAGGATGAAGGAGGTATAACTAGTGCAAACATGATAATCACCAGGCCAGTCTCGTGTAAGAACATGACGACATACCATGCTCATAGTATGCTCGCGGTCGCTTCGCTTGCTCCACATATACTAAATTTGGCATTACGTGACGTGAACACATGACAAAGGTAAACGACACATCCAAACATGATAATCATGACACGGAAGTCTTGCACTTTATAATTTACCTCCAGCTAGTTACGTTGTGGTGAGTTGAAAGTGACATATAAACCTCCTTCATTCGTGCTTCGCATATAATCGATTCCCTCTGTATGAGGGATTGTTGAGGGATTAAAGCGTTAACCACTGAGCCACCACAGAGCACTGTATGAGGGATCTGCCAATTTTTTCTCGTTGCTTAACTGAGAACACCACATGCATTATTGAAAACACAGGAGAAACTGTGGTAGGCAGAGTGTCTTTTGCCTACCAAGACAGCGCCACCCCATTTTCGTGACGTAGGTCTGGTGGAATTTGTCTATATATTACGCCTACTAAAGCAGTCGACTGGTCGGTCACGCATGCTTAGAATATAGGGATCACATTTCTGGGAGTGTACATGCTTGCTTGCATCTATACAGCCCGGCGCTAAGCTTTCATGCGCGATTACGCTTGAGAGTATGATAGAGAACCCCTTTTAGATACTTCACATGGAGAAACTCGGCGTGCCTCGTCGATCTGCGCTACATTACCTACGCGAGAAGCGTTGTAACAGGTGGAACTTCGCGGGTCGCCATCGAAAACGGACGTACAGTTGCCCGAGATAAAAAAGGGAGGAGACCGTAGTGAGCGCAAGCGCGCCTTCTCTTCTCGATCCACGCACTTTGTGTCCCGCTCCTTGTCTCGATGCAGCGTGGCAGATAATGAGAGAAAGCAGGACTCGCGTTTGATCGCATTTAGGAATCGCAGTGAAAATGCGCAGTTCTAGCGATTATACTCCAGGAGGCACTAGTTCTGCAGCGTTTATAGAGCGCTAGTAAGGAAAGGAGAAGATAAATTAAAGGCAGCAGCTTTTGTTCAGAACTGATCCCAGCTTACTACAACTGTATATCTACACCAGCCACACGATGAAGAAAGATAAAGAAACCGTTAAAAAGGGACAGAGAGAAGGGGCAGAGAGAGTATTAAGTCACTCATTGAACTTGCAAGATTCTCGCCTATGTTTCGCATACATATTCCATAAACTTATTATTATTATTATTATTATTATTATTATTATTATTATTATTATTATTATTATTATTATTATTATTATTATTATTGCTGTTGCGGTTGTTGTTATCATTATTAATATTATTATTATTAGTTGTAGTAGTAGTAGTAGTAGTAGTAGTAGTAGTTGCAGTAGTATTAGTATGAACCTGCATTATGTGATATCATGATGCACTTAGCGAATATGACGCGGCGTGTTACTGATTTTGCTGTTGTTGGAGAGCCCACATAATGTATAATGACGGTATGTCAGCCCAGCACGTGGTTGCAGGTGTCCCCACTGACGGTGTGAAAATATTATTCGATTTCGATAAACGGGTTTGTATTAGTCTATCGTTTCTATG
Source organism: Rhipicephalus annulatus (assembly GCA_013436015.1). Taxonomy (NCBI): domain Eukaryota; kingdom Metazoa; phylum Arthropoda; class Arachnida; order Ixodida; family Ixodidae; genus Rhipicephalus; species Rhipicephalus annulatus. Next base: position 23,906 of record WOVY01006653.1, read on the forward strand.
AGTATATTTCCCTACATCCAGGCAGAAATATACCCTTTTGAAAATTTCAAGGCCAGCTCTCCCGCTATAGAGTAGGAATAAGTAATGGTGGCTAGCCACGTATTGCGAAGAGACTTTGCAATAGCAGATTGCTTACGCTATGACGTGGAAAATATAGAGTTAGCTCTCTTGATATAAACACGCATAGTAGACTAGCCCCGGCTTGTACAACTATCTATAGCACCACGTCTCCGCTAGAAGCATGACAGGTGTTGCATTACTTGGGCAAATATGCCGCGCAGACTAGCACAATGGTGAATTATAGAAATGGTCTACTTATGAAGACAAGTTCGTTTGTCGAAACGTTTGCTGAAACGACGTTGACGGATATTCAATTCGCTCATAACTTCGAATATTCACCTCTCACTCAACACCTGTCTCGCTTTTTTATACGTAGGTGGTCCGAGATGTTGATGTACAGGCCTCTCAGATCGTAGCCTGATCCTTGGCAACAACTACTGCTCGGTAAGTGCATGCTCGATCTGCTTAGGCCTTCAGCTCAGCCTATATTTCAATAAAATTTAATATTATTTTTTGAAACAGTAGAGGTCTAGGCTAGTTGGTGATTCGCTCTCAGAGGGAAGCCCATCTGTCTCACCATTCTATATTGTTTCTTACGCTTCACTAGGGGAACTTCATTTTATTTCAGGAAAAAAATTTGGCAGATCCCTCGTACACCTTGAGAATCGACGTTATGCAAAGCATGCGAAAGAAATGTGTCCGTGCTGTACTTTCTTTATTGAGTGGCATGTTATGAAATAACGCTAAATGTATGTGCAATCCTTGCACGCGCCAACACATGTTGAACAGTTGTATGTATTTATTAACTAGTTGTTTGCGCTTTCGCAACGAAGCCAACAGTAGCATTAGTACTAGCAACACCAGAAGGGATAAGCAGATATGAGGCGCTTGGGCCCGCCGGGATGGTCACCCTGGACACCGCTACAAAAATAAACTTCTGCGCATAACACCAGCTACAAGTGACGTTAACCCGACTAAGAGGAGGTTTGCCCCAAAGACACGCTGAGCACACTGAAACAGCTCAAGATTACATGGTAATTGACAGTTCGCTTGAATTTTTTCACATTTTATGTTTAAGGAGCGGGCTATAGATGTTGGTGATAAGGTCGGCCTCCCACTTTTGCCTGCCCACCTGTCCGCATGCCCATATACGCTTTCTTTGTTCTTTTATTTTTCTTATTTTTGGTATTTTATTCTCCCTCCGGTCATATTTCTTTTCTCTTTTACCTTACTTTCTATTCTTCACATTCACTTTCCGTGTAATTCCATTTCCCCACTGTGTCAATTGAGGTGTCCTCATATGGCAGACGGTTATCGTGCAGTCCACACACCTGTATTTTCCTCAAGAATCACCCCCCCTCCTCTCCGATACAATAACACTTCGCAGAAGTTTTCCACTCGAAAAGGACCTTCTTCGAGCTCCAACGTAACTTCAAGCTTCCCTCTATTCATCGGCATCGATGCAAGTTCTGCGAACCTATCTATTGAGATCTTGCAACCTTTCAATGAATAACATTCACCCATTCTGGCTGCAGAGGTCTTCACAGCAAACGGTGATGCGCTGTGCAACCGTGATTGCAATCGCGTAGGAATCCTACGCGCTGGGGTCATGTGCCAGAAAGAAATCCTTTCACGCTGCCGGCGGAATGTATGCAATCAACTCACGACGATTGGGTGTCATTGCGACTCGCGTGTAATAGACAGCTGAGCGGTAATCCGCTGGAAGCACCTCGAGCTCGTAATCGACCTCGGCACGTTTTTTTGGAGGGGTTCACTGATTCTTTTTTTTTTCTCTCGCTGTGTCTCCTTGCGGGGTCCTATTGCTTCTGCTTAACCTGAATATGCGATAATTGGGGTTACATTCGAGGTGCTCTACAGTGAAACGTGTCCTTTTCAGACGCGACTTATGCTGTACTGTCCCCAAATGTGTCAGACTAACAGAACCTAATTTCAAGCCGCTATATATATGTTGTAATTTAAACTAAAAAAAGCAATGGGCGTCGTTTCCTGCACGATTCGGCAATTATTCGTAATCGAAGGGTTCTTACATATATATGTAATCTCCAGTACATCTCTTTCCGTTTCTGTATTAAAGGAACAGAACTTTATGCTCAAATTCGTACGCGAGTCATTCTTAGTTGTACTTGCAACTTGAACAGGGAAAAAAAGAATCATATTCGTGAAGTTGTTCCCACAACACGACCTCTACAATGAAACATCACATTTTGTAGGGCTTAAAGTGATCGGCTGCTGTCATACAAAGCGCGCTAAACTAAAGTAAAGATACTCTGACTATGCAGCAGACCAAATTCATTCAACGCGCAAGATAGCCTTCTTGGGCACTATAGTCCAAACAAGCAATGACAACATGCGTATGCGTATACCTAGACACTGCGGCTCAAGAGAATACCTGGCGGCGCTGAGATAGCGGGTATTGAATGAGCCCCTTAAAGCGTGTAAACCGATCTTGATGTTATCGGCGATGAAAAACCCCTTTCACTCAATCGCGCCTTGTCATCCAGTACATAGATGTAAGCAGAAGCAAGGATTGAGTCAGTACTGTTGAACAGACTACTTTTTTTACCCCTCACGAAACAGAACATTTTACACCGGAATTCCGCAGATGGGACGAAAGTTCGCGTTACAAAATGCAATATGTCGATAGAGACGCTTAAAGGGTCGCCGAAGAGTCCAAAACCAAGAACCGGGTTTATGATGTTCCGGCTTCCAGTACAGAAGCTTTATTCGCAAGCCTCGTTCATTGTGGACAAACCTTCCGTTGTGGAGGCCGAAAGGTCGTGAGTACTGTGTTTGAACTGGTTGGCGTCTTTTGATTAGAACGTATATACTCCTCCAGTCAGACAGCATTTCGTCCTGCTTTTGACTTCGATACACATGCTGTATGCAGGCCGCTATGAGATAAGCCTCCATAATGCAACTAGATGTCACCAGAGTCATTGTCACAGCTTCTTCGTCTGAAAAGCGTTGATTGTAAGCTATGACAGGGCGATGGGAGGAGTTTCAGTGTGCCTGTAGCGCGGAGAGACCGAACAAGAAGCTTAATAGAAGCCCTTTACTAAGGTTTATGCTACACACACCAGCACTCCGGTGGAGTTGATATGCGTCCAGGTTTGGACCCGGGTCTCAGTTGCTCGCTTAGTGCCTTAGTCCTCCGGCCACGAGGCCAGTGGCTCAAGCGGCTGAGGAGCTGTCATAGCGCGTAAGAAACGATATAGCTGTGCGCGTCACAAGGTCACCTGTCCCTACGTGGGCGGTGGCGCTGTGTGCGCGGAGGGTTGGGCGGCTAACGCACTAATCGTCGGCTGAGGCTTTCTGTACAAATGCGGCCTATGTCTAGGAGTCATTGCCCTCAAGGGATTATCCAGCATGCGTCGGCATTTGGCTGAGTACAACACCACAAATAGCGGAATTACATCTGTGCGTTATGCTGTGACGTCGCTTTTGTTTTTGAAGAGCCGTCACGTCACGTGGTGCCGATGGATCGGAAATTGTCACGTTAATTTGAGTAAGACAAAAGCTGGCGGTTTTTTTACCCCCCCCCCCCTCCCCTTCCTTCCCAAACGCACAAGCACGCACAACACATATCGAGAGAAGGAGGGAGAAAAATAAACAGAATGAGTTGCTGGCATCGACGCTGGCACTAAATACAGTAAGAAGCAAGAAAGTGGTTTAAACAATTTTTTTTGTGTATCTGAATTCAGGCCTGTTCATTGATGGATTCGTGTGAGTACATAAGTAGTTTGCGAAAGCGGTAAAAGTGGGCGCACGTGGTGCAATATGCAGCACCTTGTTTTCTTGCAGCGCTTCAGTCCTCCGGTAAGCGTTATAGCAAGAGCATCTCAGCATGAAAGGGTACTCTCCTTAAATACTCTACATATGCATTAATATGACTAAGGGAGCCAGAGTCATTGCGAGGATAATGTTTACCGGGCCTCTTACCGATCTCGAATGCAGTCCCATTTTGTGCGAAACAGCGCTGTCTTTGCCGGCCAGAAATACAACCCCCTCTACTCTCTCTCTAGAAACACACACAAACACACAGCACACACAAACACAAACACGCACACACAAACACAAACAGACGCACCACACACAGACACAACACACAAAAAACACACACACACATAACGCACACCCACAAACACAAACACACATACAAACACGACGTAACGATTGGCTGCTGATGCCTCATGCGTCTGCATTTCCATGGAGTCGAAATGTCAGAAGCTCGTGTACTTAAATTCATACCCGTCTCACGCGGCACGTGTAATGTCATTTGCAGCGAATGACATTCATAATTAATGTCATTGCAATCTTGCGTTCCCGCCGGTCCTGGTCTACACCACCATGTAAAATGACATTCTAAATTGATGTCGATGTTTATCGGCAGGCTAATGTGATACCGAAAAGTTGGCGCTTTTATTTACAGACATTGTAGAGCTGGTTCAAAATATACTGCGACGCGATAAAACAGCATCAGTAGAAATATAAATCATCGTACACATCCAAAGCAAGACTAGCTTAAAGCCGCTCACAACTTGCCCACGGGAATATTTGGAACCGTGTGACAGCATTCAAGAATATGCGATCGCGATGAATGATAATCAGTGCAAACGAATGTTAATTGTTCTCCAACTGCTGCTAAGGAAGCTTCAAAACAGACTGAAGCGCCTCAAGCTTGGCATCTAAAAGGTCACCGACGACGAGGGATTTGCAGTTGCGCCTACACGCCGATTCATTTACGTTAGACTTCGACTTCGTCGGTGATTACCAGAGAACTGCGGCTCTTCCCAAGAAAGGATAATTGCTTTGAAAACACTCTTCCTAAAGTGATGTCCCACACTTGCGTGTGTATTCTGCTACTTAGTGACGCGACCACACTGCACCTAAACAGCGAGCGTTTTAAATGCGACGCATTTTTTTAGCGCGAACTTCAGCGACTTTGAGGTCATCTATCTATCTATCTATCTATCTATCTATCTATCTATCTATCTATCTATCTATCTATCTATCTATCTATCTATCTATCTATCTATCAAGCCGCCTACGACTTTTAGCTCTCCTGGCCGTCTCGAGAATGGTATCTATACCAAAATTGGTATGGCATAACATGATGAGCAAAATTGACTAGTTATAACATCGAAATCATGACATGTACGTCATGAATGTCATGATTTACATTTCATAATCTTGCTGCTCTTCCGATGGTTTGGTTCACATGATATTTTGCGAAACTGGTATGCTATGACATGACTGCATAGCGAACATGAGTGACAGACCCTACCGTGGAAATCATCACATGCATGTCATCATTTTCATGTTATCACTAGTCATGACTACACGTACGCCACGCTTATGGCGTGCTCGCGGCCGTTTCACTGGCTTTACATATACCAAATTTGGTATCACGTCACGTGAATAGACTACGAAGGTAAATAACACGTCTAAACATAATAATCAAGATATGTGTGTCATGTGAAACATGATTTGGAGCTATGCTCATGCGTACTCGCGGCCGTTTCGCTAGCTCCACATATACCAAATTAGGTACTACATAACGTGAATGGACGACGAAGGGAAATGACACGTCCAAACATCATAATCTTGAAATGCGTGTCATGTGAAACATGATTACATGCTACGCTCATAGCGTGCTCACAGCCGTTCCGCTAGCTCCACATATACCCAATTTGGTATCAGGCAACCTGAATGGACGACGAAGCTAAATGACGCGTTCAAAAATGATTATCTTTATATGCTTGTCATGTGAAACATGATTACATGCCACGCTCATAGCATGATCGCGGTCGTTTCGCTAGCTCCATATATACGAAGTTGGTATCATGTCACGTGAATAGACGACGAAGATAAATGACACGTTCAAATGTGATAATCTTTATATGCATGTCATGTGAAACATGATTACATGCCACGCTTATAGCATGATCGCGACCGTTTCGCTAGCTCCATATATACGAAGTAGGTATCATGTCACGTGAATAGATGACGAATGTAAACGACACATCCAAACATAATAATCATGACACGGAAGTCATGTACGGCGCAATTTACCGACACCTCGTAACGTTGTGCTCATTCGAAAGTGACATATCGACCTTACTCATTCGTGCTTCGCATATCATTAATTTCCTCAGTACGTGGGATCTGCCATTTTTTTTAATGCAGTCGACAGGGGGTGTTACAGTGTCAAATCGAAGTTTGGGAAAGAGAATATAGCTGCACGATTGCTTCCACTACCACGTTGTACGTTAAAATGTTGCCGGAAAGTTAACAACAACCTTTATTAAGCATCCAAACCGCTTAAAATTGCTTTGTGTCTCGATATTGCAATCTCTTGTCAAGCGCCTGTTGAGATTACAGATGTCGCACTTCCATGCGTTCGGTGAACACTTTCAATGGGCGAATGTCATTAGGCGTGAATGTCATTCACTGTGCCCGTGTGACACTAACACCTGATGTTATACACATTAATACCCGATGTCAATAATGACATCAACACGTGATGTCATTCACAGCGAATGACATTACAGGTACCGGTTGACAGTGGCACTAACACGCATGCGAAACAACCCCGGGCGGGTTCTGGAGCCCTCTTACTTTTTTTGAAGCCCTTCACTACAGCGTTCCTTATAATCACACTAACCCCCCCTGCAAATAGTAATAATAATAGTGATACATGAGCTGCTTAAGCATATAAGACATAACATAATATAAAGCAAAAAAAAGAAATTGGTTGAAAGAAAAAAGAGATTAACTCCCCGTCGGGGAATCGAACCCCGGTCTCCCGCGTGACAGGCGGGGATACTGACCACTATACTAACGAGGAGCACGGCGTCAGTGGTTTTTATTATCAGTGAGTTCGCTAAACAACAAAGTTATGTGATTCTTAATATTATTTTTTACGAATACAATATGGAAATTTTTATTTGTACAAGTTAATGGGTTAAACAGCCTGCAAATATCCAATACGTGATTATATTTGCATCAATTGCAAGTATAGAGTTTCATACAATTTGTATGAAACTCTATGATGCTAGGCATGCAGCGTCAGACGGTAAGGCCGGATGTCACACTAGACGGCCTTAAATAACATAACACAAGCGCGTCATCGTTTGCCCCTTCCCTCTCGCTAACCCTAACCTGGCGTTCACGAAAATAAAAAAAAAGTAACGAAACAACTGAACGTCATCGCTTGAAAGAGCGCCCAGCCATGACGATAACTACGTTCGATGAGTCACTTAGCGCACGCCGACGAAGCATCAAGGAAGCAACCGCCTGCTTTTCTACACCCCAGTGTAGAACGTCACCGATGTGGCGCTTATGTAGGCTAATGCATCCTCCGAAGCAATGCATGTACAATGTTCCCCCAGCTTTTCCCACGGCGTGCCAGCCCTCACTTGGGATGAAGCCTAACGTTAGGATAAGGCGGCTTCCTCGACATCAGGACGTTGCAGCCTGCCGCACCATTGGGCATCGGGCGTATATCGTTGCCGGAGAGAGTGGTTCGATGGATTTCTTTTTTTCCATGGGCGCCAGTTTACTTATCATCGCCGCCGCGGAGAGATGCCAGAGCGTATAATGCGACGGCGCCCTGTGCAAACGCCCGCCGACCCAGATCTGGCGCGGGGTCAGTTTGTTTGTCCGGGCCGCCGCCTGTGGAGCGCGACGTTTCTATCTTTGGGTCTCGGCGAAACACTTTCGCCGTGTTAGAATGGCTGAATGCTTTTGTACCTCGTGTTGGCTGTGGAGAGGCAGAAAGGGGTGCAGGAGGCAGCCATGTCTGTCAAGGCATACTTGATGGCGGGTCGGCACGCAAATTATGCACGCGACGTCTGGAACAGTCCGAGGCATCGTCCGTGTACGAAGCTGCTCGCAGCTCTTGTCGCTCCTGCATTTTATACTTGCTCGCTGTCACGGTTGCTAGCCCGAAGTGGTCGCTTTGAAACGTTTCCTTCCGTTGTTTTTTTTTCCTTTTTCAGCCTTTTGTATTTTGCGTGCACGCTGCCCCTTGTCCGTGCTGCCTACTTTCGGCGCTAAACAGAGTGCGACACGGTAGCTGTCCTTCGTTTCGGCGGCCCTCCCAACTCGCCGCCTTCAAACATCGTTTTTTTTTTCATTAATCGTGTCGATATCATCAAGTCAGTGCTTCAAAGCAGGACTGTTCGTCCAAACCTGTCCATGCCGTTACTTGCCCTCTTCTGAACATGTGCCCAAAAATGTCACTCGCGTTCCTGCTATTTATCTAAGCAGTGCTGAAATACTACAGTAGTTGAGATCTTCAAATGGCGTTGCGTCGTTGTTTCGTCGAAGACATCCTTATTTGACAGCGTTATCTTGAAGTCTGTCCGCAAGCATTTAGTCATGTCTGAACACTCAACAGTGTGACCGTGACCTACCAACTTAAGCCATTCAGGCAGCTTGGTGCTGTATCATATATATATATATATATATATATATATATATATATATATATATATATATATATATATATATATATATATATATATATATATATCAGGGAAAGAAGTGTACACCTAAGGGCTCGTTTTTCTGTGTTTTGACACAATAATAATGAGATCTAACGGGCAGTAATGCAAAAGAATGTATAAGGGAAGTTATTAGAACAAATGAAATGTAAATAAGAAGAAAAAAGTGGGTGAAAAAATAACCAGCCAAGAGCAGAAATGGAACGTACGACCCTGTACATTCCGTGGCATTACTGTCTGTTAGATCTCAATATTAATGTGTTAAAACACTGAAAAACGAGCCCTTAGGTATACACTTCTTTCCCATATATATATATATATATATATATATATATATATATATATATATATATATATATATATATATATATATATATATATATATAATTACATGCCACGTTGCACCGACACATTGAGCAGGATACAAAGTGCGTGGATGGAGAAGAGAAGGCGCGCTTGCGCTCAACACGGTCTCCTCCCCTTTTTATCTCGGGAAACCGTACGTTCGTTATCGATAGCGATCCGCAAAGTTCCACTGTTACAGCACTGGGTTCGTGGATAATGTAGTGCAGATACACCAGGCCCGCCGAGTTTCTCGACGTGAGGTATCTAAAAGCGGTTCTCTATCATAATCTGAAGCGTCATCGCGCACGAAAAATGTAGCGCCGGGCAGTATAGATAGAAGCAAGCACGTACACTCCAAGATATGTGATTCCGATACTCTAAGCATGCGCGACCGGCCAGTCGACTGCTTTAGTAGGCGTAAGGTATAGGCACCCGCCAATGCAGTTTACGAGATCCGATGGTAGCGCCAGAACGCACAGCCTAGCGAGTAGACGCAGCAAAACCACACTTGCACGTGCATATAATTTTCTTTTTTAGTTGTGAGCACGGCTGGTTATGTAAGTGTCCAGGAAGTGTTCTTTGAAAACGTGTCAAACAGGGCACTTAGACTTCAGCGTGTCACTGTGTTCAGCGAGCGTTTCATTTTCTTAGTATCCCTGGTGGTCGGTATGCACCAACAATGCTGAGGCAGCCCATAGAGCTTCACCGCGTCCTCTGGTCCACTGTTGGGTGCCTCGCGGCAAGCAAGAAATGGGCTGTGGACGCTTCGCAGGTCTCCAGAACTACTGTTGTAACAGTTGTAGCGAAGAGTTACGCGTCTTGCGGTAACGCAGGTCGAAAAAGGTCGGTTGTAGTTTTGTTTAATTTCAGTGAATTCTTGCATTTTTATAACATTTGAGGTTGAGAGTTATGTGTCGATGTGTTTAGCATTATTTGTAGAGTTGTTCACAAGTTAAGAAACACATGTTTTGTGGTTTTATATTGAAATTAAGAACTCTAGTGCGTATTCAAGCCCAACTTGTCCGCGTGATTGGTTCATATTCTGGAAAATGGAAACAGCGAAACACAAGGCGATGAAACAAGGACAGAAACGAGCACGGTGGCCTATATTTATGTACAACATTTACCTGCGGGGGTAACCACATATCTATAAGGTGCCAAAACGTGCTATAGGCTCCTTTCACTATACCACCCACGAGATGGCGCAAAGGATATAAGCGCTCGCCTTTGGCCTAGTGCTCTGACCTGCAGAGCGAAGTCACCTATGCAAAAGCACTCCTTGTCTCTAGAGAAGCGTTGATTAGATTGCTCATAGCTTTGTACGTGTTGCGCGCTCATATGAATGTTAACGTCTAAACGAATATCATTTATGTCGCTTGCTACAGCGGCCACGTTTGCTAAAAGGGTGAGTGGCTAGCACTTGTTGGTACGATGTACCTACTCGTTGCTATGGCACACGTTTTTCCAGCCTTCCTTCGAAAGTCTGTTTTCACGATATCGAGAACTTAAGATGGTGTGGTGCAGAGCGCTCAGTATATGAGCCTCCCAAACACTGCTAAACATCACCAGAGCCATTGTCACAGCTTCTTCCTCCGGTTGATTGTCATCGATGGCAGGGCGATGGGAGGAGTGTGTGTGTGCCTGTAGTGCAAAAAGCTTAATAAAGGCTCCGCAGGGAGCCGTCATTAAGGTTTAACCTACACGCACCAGCACTCCGGTGGAGTTGATATGCGTCCAGGTTTGGACCCGGGCCTCACTTGCTCGGTTAGTGCGTTAGTCCTCCGGCCACGAGGCCGGTGGCTCAAGCGGCTGAGGAGCTGTCATAGCGTATAACAAACGCTAGAGCTGTGCGCGTTACAAGGCCACCTGTCTCTGTACGGGTATTTGGCTGAGTGCGCGGAGGGTTGGACGTCTAACACACTAATCGTCGTCTGAGACTTTCAGTCTGAAATCGGCTTGAAACTAGGGAACTTCGCCCTCGAGGGATTATCTGGTATGAGTCATTATTAGCTGAGTAGAACTCCACAGGTAACGTATCTATATATAGCTGCGCGTTATGATGGAACATACTATTGTTCATTTCTTTATGAATCGTCTAACGATAGCGTTACTGAGTACATGCTGGTACTAAATTACATCTTTTCACTTTAGTTTGACAAAAAACAGAACCTTATGGTCCCCCACCCTTCCAACAAAAGAGCGCACGCACATGCAAATGCAGCGAGAGAGAGAGCAACACACAAAATGTCTTACTGGCAGTGATGCTGGCACTAAGTAAGGAAAGCAAAAGGCAGAAAGCAAGGAAGAATACAGGAAGCAAATAACAAAATTTATTTTCAAAGTGAAGCATTTTTCAGCGAACTTTGGTGACTTTAAGCGTATCTATCTATCTATCTGCCTAGCCGCTTACTTTTGGGTGCTCTCGTGGTCAACCCCTTAACGTGGCGTGAACCATATTCTGCATGGGAGGGTAAGATGGTTTGGCGAATATGACGTGATGGCAAAGAAATGAATAATGTCACAATTCCGTCGCGGATGTCGTCAAACACTTCCCGCCAGACAATGGCACATGCCCAGAGGCGGGTATGTGCCACAGGTGATTGACACTTAGTATCTACCCAGGAACGGCGAGAACACACATGATAAATTTAATGCGCGAGCATCAAGAAATACCCGACATCGGTAGCGTCGACCCAACGAATGCAAGGTATGAACTTCAAGGTCGCAGCTGGAATCGAACCCAAGCATTCTGCGTGGCAATGAGGCATTTTACCACAGAGCTACGCCAGGTCCCGGAACTACTTTTCAAATAGACGCCAATCTTAGTGAAACATCAATAGTGATTGCAATGCTGCCTTCCCAATTTTAATAACATTACAAATGTACTCACTTGATACAGCCGTCACGTCGGGTTAACGTCAATTGTGGTTAGCTGCCATGCGCTGAAGTCGATTTTTGTAGCAGTGTCCAGGGCCAGCATCCTCGCAAACATCAGTGCTTCATATCAGCTTCTGGTGTTGTTAATATGCATGTTCCAGTTGGAATCGCTTCGCAATTGCAAACAACTAGTTATATAAACATCTGCAACTCTTGCAGATGTTTATATGCAACTCGTGCAACATAGTACATATATTTAGCGTTATTTCATGACCAGTCGCTAAATAAAAAAATTGAAACACGGTCACCTTCCCTCCGCATGCTTAGCATAACGTTGATTCCAGGGCACGTCGGATCTGCTGAATTTTTGGGGGGAGGGCGAAGCTCCTTAAGGCGTGGGTTGGTCCATCCTCCGTCGTTTTCGTACGTAGTCACCGGGGTGCGAAATGGGAGATGGCGGTACTTAAAGTGTCCACTAGGTGGACGCACGAACGGACGCACGGACGGACGGACAGACAGACTAGCAGACGTACGGACGGACGAACGGATGGAAGGATGGCTGGAGGGGATATGTGCCACAGGGGATGCGAGATGCGAGATGGCGGTACTTGGAGTGTTCCCTAAATTGAAGCACGGATGGACGGACAGACAGACTAGAGGATGGGTGGCTAGATGAACGGACACGTGGACGTACGGATGGATGGACGCACGGACAGACGGACGTACGCATGGATGGACTCACAGATGGTCGCACGGACGGACGGAAGCGCGGGTGGGCTGACGGACGCTTCGCCCCACTCATCATCATTTACTCCGTGGATATGCTGCCATTGTTTTATGTATGTGGGTACAGAACCATCGGTCGACGTAGTGGACATAAGAAAGCTTACGTGTAATATTTCTTTATGTCCGTGTTTCCTGCCCTGTTTACTCGCAATGAATCAGTAATTCCACGTCTGCGTAAGTGGTGCTATGTACAGGCCAAATTCCGCATAGGCGAAATTTAAGAAACAAAACATGTGAACACACATAGTGCTATGTACCTGCACTGTTTTTTTTCTTTTTATTCACTGCTCTTTAGTCCTTCGGCAAGCATTTATTGCTGGGGGATGAACTAAGCGCTGTGGAAGACTGCCCGCAGAACAACCCGTATTTAATGTATATTATTATAACCGGCCACCAAGCAACCTGGCTGCCTGTGAGTAAGTAAAAGTCAGATTACAGAGTACAGGCAGTCGCAGCAGCTTATGAACGGTTCAATGGGCAAGTGAGATGGCTGATAGGCACATGCGCGAAACAGTACGTGACGTTATCAAACTTACTCACTGATATACATGTTATAAATATGCACCTTTCAGCATAAAAGGACACTGTCCTGAAACAGGCTAGAGCTTTCAAGCTACAGTATCACCAGCGGGGATATCAATGTGCTACTACTTGAAGGCTATTCTCGGTGGTACAGCGGTTAAGGTATATTCGGCTGCTCACCCACCCATCCAGCGTTCGATCCCGGCATCGGCGGTTTCATTTCAATGGGCGCTAAGTGTTAGAGGCCTGTGCACTTTGTGTTTTGATTGCACGTTACATAACATCAGTGGTCGAAAGTTTTGAAGCGTTGTGCCACGGCAGCCCTCATATATATATATATATATATATATATATATATATATATATATATATATATATATATATATCTGAAGTCGGGGGCTACGACCGTGCCGTTGTTATTTTCCAAACAAAAACAAAATACTGCGGCACTACAAGAATGCGGTGCTATTAAGTGCTCACTTTCCGTGACCTCATTTATTAAATGTACCTGATGATACCCGAAGTATACACGGCAAAGTGAAGTCTGTTTACACCCGCCTGATGATAGAAACTGAGAGTGTTGCGCAGGGTTTCGAAACCAACCGATGTCCTAAGCAAAGCCCTCGTGGCTTTGAAACCTTCAAGTACATTCTCTGACGAACAGACCTTTTTCACGCTCTCGTTCGCAAAGTAGCAGTCGTACGCCGCCTTGTGACACATAGCGGGTGGCTATTTGGGCAACGTGTGTCACGGCTCTAAGTTATCGACCGTCGAGACACTAACCGCAAAGATACTAATTCGTGAAACTGAGCCTCAAGGCGTTCATAATATTGTTACGCACAAGGAGGACCAGGACGTATACGGCTGAAGGGGGCCGTTTATTTTGGTCGCGAAGAGAAGCGCCGGAGCGGCCAACAGGCTGATGATCGCAGTCTCGTCATCTTCTTTTCTTCCTCCAGCTCTTGGGGCAGTCAGCATGTTCACCCATCTTCTTTTTCTTCCAAGGCATGCGTAACATTCCTCCCCTCGCAGACGAAGCCCGCCGGGCGAGGTAACCGATTCACCTTGGTGTGTACAACTTTAGTCGAGCGACATGGACTACTTGGGTTTTAGCGGCTCTTCTACCACTTCTCGTGAGGCGAGCTATTGTGTATGTGACTTCCGTGACTTTGTCGAGAACGACAAACGGTCCGTCGTACGTGGCCAAGAACTTTCGGCATAACCCGCGTCTTCGTACCGGAGTCCACAGCCACACTAAGTCGCCTGGGTGGTAAGTTACAGGCCGGTGGCGGACGTCATAGCGTACCTTCGATTTTTCCTGTGATGCCAAAGTGCGTAGACGAGCAATACGACGCGCTTCTTCTGCAAGGCAGAGGATTTCGGTGACTGAGAGGTTCTCGTGCGCCGAGAATGGCAAAACTGTGTCGAGTGTGTACCGTGGCGGTCGTGCGTACATCAAGAAAAAGGGGCTATAGCCTGTTGTCTCGTGCTTAGCGGTATTGAACGCGTACGTTATAAATGGTAACACGTCATCCCAGTTCTTGTGGTCGGATGCCACATACATAGAGAGCATGTTTACAATTGTTCGGTTGGTACGCTCCGTGAGCCCATTTGTTTGCGGATGGTATGGCGACGAGTGACGAAGGCGGGACTCACTCAATCGAAGCAGCTCTTCTACTATGTCTGCCGTAAATTGTCGCCCACGATCACTGATGATCACCTGAGGTGGGCCATGTCGGAGGATAACGTGCTGCAGCAGGAACACAGAGACGTCGCTGGCAGTTGCGGTTGGTATGGCCGCCGTCTCGCAGTAGCGCGTGAGGTAATCGACACATACAATTATCCAGCGATTTCCCTTAGCCGACTTTGGAAAAGGGCCCATGAGGTCAATGCCCACCTGTTGGAAAGGTGTGCTTGGAGGTGGCAAGGGCTGTAGAAAACCAGCCGGAGCAGTAGACAGGTGTTTGTGGCGTTGACACTGTGTGCAGCTTGGCACATACGCCTCGACTGACTGTCGCATTCCTGGCCAATAAAAGCGTTCCTTAGCACGGTAAAGCGTCCGCGCAGAACCTAAATGTCCGGACGTAGGATCATCGTGCATCACACCTAAAATCGCTGTCCGAAGGGTTTCTGGCACTACCAGGAGGAAACGTGCACCAGTGCTGGAAAAGTTCTTCTTATATAGGAGTCCGTTGCGTACACAGAAATGGCATGCCGTAGGAGCTGTGCAAAGCGATGATAGCCTGGTGTCCTTTCGCTGTTCATCTTTGAAAGTACTGAGGTCGGGAAACTTCGGTGACACAGAAGCTACGAGGTGATCGAGGTCATCGGCGTCACACTCTGTAGTGCTCAGTGGCATGCGCGAAAGGCAATCTGCGTCGGCGTGTCGTCGACCACTTTTGTACGAGACTATGAAGTTATACTCTTGGAGCCGAAGTGCCCAGCGCGCTAGACGGCCGCAAGGATCCCGAAGGTTGACGAGCCAACACAATGAGTGGTGGTCGGTGACAACTGTAAAAGGGCGTCCGTATAAGTAAGACCGAAACCGCTGAATCGCAAATACTACCGCGAGGCATTCTTGTTCTGTTACAGTGTAATTCTGTTCGGGCCTACTCAAGGAGCGACTTGCGTATGCAATCACGTGCTCGCGGTTACCATAGCGTTGAACTAGGACGGCACCAATTCCTACGCCGCTGGCATCTGTGTGCAGTTCGGTTGGAGCTGATGGGTTGAAGTGTTGAAGAACAGGCCGCGACGTCAGGAGGAACTTCAGTTGACGAAAAGAGGAGTCGCACTCCTGAGTCCACTCGAAGGGAGTATTCTTCCGTAGCAAACATGTCAGCGGATACGCGACATCGGCAAATTTGGGTATAAAGCGGCGAAAATAGGAGCAAAGCCCCAAAAAACTGCGGAGCTCCTTCACAGAGCGCGGCACATTGAATGCTTCAACGGCTGCTGTCTTTTGGGGATCTGGACGGATGCCCTCCTGATCGACTAGGTGCCCGAGAACAAGGGTTTGTCGGTCTCCGAAGTGGCATTTCTTTGAGTTAAGAACAAGGCCAGCGTTTCTTATGCAAGTCAGTACAGTATCAAGACGTGAATTGTGTTCGCTGAAGGTGCGGCCAAAGATGACGACGTCGTCGAGATAGCACATGCAAATGCTCCACTTCAAGCCACGAAGAACAGTGTCCATAAATCGCTCGAAGGTCGCCGGCGCGTTGCACAGTCCAAATGGCATCACGTTGAATTCAAAAAGGCCGTCAGGTGTTACAAAGGCTGTCTTTTCTTTATGTTCAGGATGCATGGGAATTTGCCAGTAGCCCGATCTTAAGTCTACAGAGGAAAAGTAAGAGGCCGAATGCAGACAGTCTATGGCATCATCAATACATGGAAGTGGGTACACGTCTTTTTTTGTTACAGCATTCAATCGGCGATAATCGACGCAAAATCTCCAGGATCCGTCTTTCTTTTTAACGAGAATTACTGGAGCTGCCCATGGACTTACTGACTCTTGAATGATACCGTTTTCAATCATTTCGTTCACCTGCTCATTAATAATCCGCCGCTCGGATGGCGAAACACGGTATGGCTTTTGTCTAATCGGATTGGCCAAACCCGTGTTGATAGTGTGACATGTTCGAGAAGCAGGGATTAGGGGCGCTTTGTCTTTCTGCGCAAAGTCGAATGCAGAGACGTGCTTCGAAAGTACATTGACCAATGTTCGGCGTTCACTTGTGCTCAGCGACTTATTCACCATTGGCAGAAGAGCCGTTTCGAAACTGTGACTACGATGCTCTTCCGGCGCATCTCTAAGCTCGGTCACCAGCAAGGCCTCGTGTTGTCCACTCACGACGGCTAACTTTAGACCATCTGGTAACATCACGGGTTCTGTAGAGCAATTGACAGTCCATAAACCAGCGCGTCCACGTCTGATCGACACCACACAATGTGGGATCAACACATTCTTTTTCATGCAGTTGGTGTACACTGGTTCTACGTTGGCATCAAAGCTGGCGGAATAGCTGTCGCTGCAACCAACAGGTACACGAACGGTTGATAACGGTGGTATGATAGTGTCGCCACAGACACACAATGCCGTCTCACCATCCACAGGGTTTTCCAAGAGTGCTGGCGGAACGTGATCACTCAAGACTATTGTTCCTGTGCGGCAGTCGACAGTCGCACCACACTCCCTCAAAAAGTCCATACCCAAAATAACATCATGTGTCGCCTGCGGAATAATCACGAACTCCGTTGGGATAACACGGCCTCCGAGAAATACGTTAGCTTGACACACACCAACAGGATGCAGTGCCTCCCCACTCACTCCGCAAAACTTCGCAGCTTGATTCCACCTAAATAATACCTTCCGCCCCAAGGTATCTTTAAAACACGCACTCATGACCGAAATGGTTGCCCCCGTATCCACCAAAGCCATCACAGGCACACCGTCAACAAAAACACGTACTTTGTTCTTGAGCATCAACACAGGAGGTATTTCTGATGTTAGCACGTCTCCGGCGACCTCACCTCCATCGGCCGCGCTTGCTAGTTTTCCTGTGGCAGAGGAGACGTGTTGCGGCGCCGTGGTGAAGGAGAACGGGGAACACGAGGCGGTGGAGGCGTCAAGCTCCTGTCAGATGTAGGGGAGTGGTTCCGGAAGCTGCGTGTCCAGTAGTCGTCGCGAGGCAGCAGGTGTGTTGCATTAGGGTCATCGTACGGTCGATCAGACGATCGTGTGAAGTGTTGTGGTGGGCCATAGCACGTTGCTCGCGGGTCATCTCGAAGTCGTTCGGAAGGCCGTGCAAAGTTTGGTGGGTAGCCATACCGTGGGGCTACACGTCGACGGTTGCAAAATCGCGAAATATGTCCTGGTACACCACAGGAGTAGCAAACTGGGAGAGGCCGAAACTCTCTTTGTTCGTCGATGAATCGAACATCGTCTTCTCTGGCGGAGTGGGTCGGTTCGTTCCGTATATCATAGGGATAGACTGGGCGTCGTGAAGAAGGCGGACGCTGGGGGCGTCGGTCATGGCGAGGAGCTGGCAACCGTGGTGCTCTTCTTGGCTGTGGGGGTGCGCTATACTCAACAGCTGCTGCACTAACCATCGATTGCCAAGGGGTCGTAGAAGGCGGCGGCGCAGTCACAGCCTCACGTGGCACATATACCGAATGTTGGTCGTTTACAGAATGGTGATCAACTGCTGAATGCGTCTGTTCTCTATAGCGAAAAAGTTCTTCGCGAACAATCTCTCGAATCGTCGAGGACAGGTCTGGGCAGGTGCTCGTGTCGATGCTGGCAACCGTTGTAACATTTGTGAGCCGGCCGAACTTTGGAGCAATCCTGCGCATTTTCAGCTGTTCGAAAGTTCGGCAATGCCGAATCACGTCGGACACCGAGCTCAGGTGCTCTTTTCCGATTAGAAAATTATATACATCTTCGGCTATGCCTTTCAGCAAATGCCCTACTTTGTCGTCTTCTGACATCTGATCATTGACCACCTTGCAGAGCTTCAGCACATCCTCTATATACGTGGTACATGTCTCACCTGGAAGCTGCGCGCGTTGAGACAATGTCTGCTCTGCCCGCTTCCTTTTGACGCTCGAGTCGCCGAAACACGCTTTCAGCTCTGCAACAAAAACGTCCCACGTCGTCAGTGTGTCCTCGTGGTTTTCATACCACACGAGCGCAGTATCCGTAAGGCAGAAGACCGCATTGCTTAGCTGAGCGGCGGCATCCCAGCCGTTGGACTTGCTGACTCGCTTGTACTGGACGAGCCACGCGTCGACATCCTCTCCCGATTTTCCTCCAAAGGTTGGCGGGACTCGGTAGTAGGGCACGGAACCCATTGGAGTTGGCCTTGAAGCGTTAGATGGGTGATCTTGGGCCATTACGATCGGTGCAGGCGGGAGTCCGGCAAGGCGGCGGCTGCGGCGTAGTCCAGGTAGTGAAGCTCCCGTCGTTGGGCTTGTCTTACCCAGCACGCTTCCACCAATCTGTTACGCACAAGGAGGACCAGGACGTATACGGCTGAAGGGGGCCGTTTATTTTGGTCGCGAAGAGAAGCGCCGGAGCGGCCAACAGGCTGATGATCGCAGTCTCGTCGTCTTCTTTTCTTCCTCCAGCTCTTGGGGCAGTCAGCATGTTCACCCATCTTCTTTTTCTTCCAAGGCATGCGTAACAATATCATATAGTGCCGATACGTTTATGGCTGACGTTGCCCTGAATCTCATTTAAAGGCAGTTTTCATTTGAAGCATCTTAACAGTAAAAGGGCCTTTCCACCCCTTCCAAAGAACAATACTAATAAAAAATTAAAATATAGGGATACCGATGTAGCATAGGCCAGAAAGAAAACAGATACGCACAATAACTGTTTTAAACATAACCAAAGAAAGACATAGGAGAACTAGAGAAGAGATTAATTACCCAAACATGAAATCTATAAAGCCGATTTCATTTTCTCAGTGTGGCACAAGTGTATACAGTAGTACTGCCTAAGAACACTTATGCCTATAAGTCGGTACATTTCATAAAACCAGATACATTTTAACTAAAGCGTAGCGTCATCAACACATGCGACCCTCCGCAACTCGGTGCAACAGGATTTTTATCGTGGGCTGCTGTCATGAGCTACACATTCCATAAGATTGCACCACAAGCCCAATTAGACAATAATAACGGAGGGTCGCTGCTCCTTACTTTTGCTAACAGCTTCATTACTGGCTGTCAGTTCAGCCGTCGTAACTTTCGTAACGCGTAGACGACCCCAAAGCCACGCGAAAACAACCAAGCATATAATCGCTGAGTATGTCAACGAGCTTCGTAATTCCTCGAGTAATAAAACGATTTTTCACGTCACGCGCGCACGCTATAGGTGACGAGCAGGACGCGGTACTCTTCCAGAGGCATCCCGTGTCGCCGTCTCCCACCCATCTGGGCGTAACAGCTGGTCTGACTTTCATTCTGCAGCAACTGTGTATCATCGCCGGCTATAGGGGAACGGGCAGGTACGCCGCTGGGTCAGAGATGGCCTCTCGTGGCGTACGACAGCGGCCGGCCTTAATTGGACGTTCCTTGGCCCTACCTGACGCTTCTCTCAGCGCGCACCCCGACCGCGCATCACAAAAGGGCCGAGGAAGGGGAGAAGTCCAGCTGGGAGCAGCGGGGTGGCGTGTACCTTGTCCACTGGTTCTAGGCCGCGTCGCGGCTTCTTCCTCCTTTTGTTTTCCCTTTGAGTGGTGTCGGCGGCCTTTGACACGGTCCTCGGCGGCTGTTGCCCTCGCCTACGAATTGTCGCTTTGCCCAGTGCCTTTCTCGGACAGGTTGGAAGCGAGCGGTAGCTCGGCTCTGCTTTGTAGTGGTTAGGAAGTGACACGTATACCAGTAGGACGGTCGCTTATGACGTTCGCTCAAGTAAGCGGTCCGGCCGTGCTCTCACGCGAGAACTTGCACCGAGGTGGCTGCAGAGTAGCTCATCCGGTTAGCTGTCCTTTTCATTATGTTCGCTTTTTTTTCGTAAAGCGCCATTACACAGTGCACACACTCTTACGTCAAAGAGAAGTTGATGTGTGCGTGCAGCGTTGAAGACATGGAGCCACTTGGTGCGGCCATCAAATGAGCATTTAACACTGGAACTCCTCGGAGCGCTCCCACTTCAAATGAGCGTGTCACAACAGTGCCAAGGTCTTGAGGTGGAAAGGGAGGCGTGTGAGCGATAATGAGTTGGTTACGTAAAGGTACAATAAGCATGACTCGAGTCTTCAAATATGGCTACACCTTTCACGTTATCGCTCAGCAGTTCAACGGGGTAGGCTCAGCTACTGAATGTTTGGCCCCTACAAACATGGAATGCTTCCGTTTGCTGATGCTTTCTTGCTAGGCGATGCTTATTGACCTTCAACAAACTGCGCGTTGCTTTCATTTAACGTGAGTCAGCAGTACCACTGGTAGTTAGCAGCTTTACTTAAACAATTTTCACAAAGGTTAGGTCTCTAAAATTTCACTCACGGTTGTTTTTATGTACCCGCGCATAATTAATCAGCTCTTTTGGTGCTTATTTTCTTATTTCTTTTTTTTACGTATGGCACCCTCCACACATTACGGTATCAGCTTTCACCTGCGCAATGCTAGATATTTAGCAAAGAACTAGAAATTTAGCTAGCCATTTAGCGAATATAGGCCTGTGTTTTCTTGAAGATTCTTATATGCTTGTCTGAGCTGTTTCCCTCAAGACTGTTGTCGCATACCAGTTCGACTATGAAACGCGTAGTCGTTTTCATTCAGGCTTTACAGCATCGAAGCAACATTGACGATGGTTGAGAGAGAGATAAGATGTGCTGGAAGAAGTGACGCACGTTAACTAGAAGTGGTATACTTGGCACGATAACTATGTGGGCGAGAAATATGACGAAAGAGTTTCGTACAACCCCTCAACATAGAAGAAATTTCACGATAGGTAAAATTTGTGCAATCTGTCGCTCGTTTTGCAGTGCAAGGTTAGCAGTATTAGACAAATAATCTTTTTTAAAAGGAATACTTCCGAGCTGAAGAAAAATTTATCCTGGTTGTGGATTCGAACTTGCACAAGTGCATCATATCAAGCGCAAAGGAACAATCGCCCAAAGGAAGAGGCCCTTAAACAGTACTGGCGCTAGTCCTGCCAATGTGCGTCCCTAGTACGTCCCTTCGTGCATGCTAGGATGTACAAGTTCTGTTATCACCAACTGACCCGAATTTGCGCGTTGAGTGGTCAGGACTTGAACCTGAGATCAACGCCTCTCCGAGGTGGTCGTTCTGCTATCCGAAGCGAACCCGAATGCTGTTAATTGACAGCAGCGCACGAGGTGAAAATTAATCGTCTAGAAACACTTAGCTCTGTTTCAGAGGAACTGAGGGCGTCCGCATTTCGGCCTGCTCGTTCTGGTATACCCGCTGTCTGTTTGTGGGGTTACTTTGCCGCACATACGACTGTGTAGTACCTTCGGCGTGCACGAGGGACCTCTGACGCGGTTCACCTGGAGGCTCGAAAGTACGTGACGTTGCTTCGCACACTCTCCGCACAGAGAACTGCGCGGACTAATTAATTAACGTCGTCCATCTTACACTCGCACTTGTGCGTGTTACTTTGCACCTCTCCTCGTGTTTAATGCATAGAAAGCAGACACTTTGTTTCGTATTCGAGACCGCGAATAAGAGAGAGTTGGTCAAGCACCGTGCTGCTACACATTAATATTTTTCTTTGTACGGTGGCAGTTGTCGTTTATCTCGGCACCGTCTTCGCTTGTCCAGCAGCTATACGCATCGAGTCGTGAGTCTCATTACTGCTTGCACTTCGAATTCCGCGCGTATAATCGAGTACTCCAGATTGTGGGTACCGTTAGACTTCCTGAATATCGCGTCCGCGCTGTGGCTCTTGTGAGTACGGCAAATATTGTGCTAGATTACTCTGCTTGATTGGTCTGCTTTCTCGATCTCCTAACGGTGTAATCGATGTTAGTACCTATAAAGAACATGCTAACTACGCTAATAGTTATGTGTGCTTACAGTGTCAAAATACACAAATTTGTTTTTGATTATCTACTACCCATACTCTACTACCCATACTAAACTTTCCCAAGTCCCACATTACAAGTATCTTGGCATATGGATCACAGATGACTTAAATTGGACGAAACACATTAATACAGTAACTAACACTGCAATGCGTAAGCTGTTCTTCCTCAGAAGGGCATTGCAACTCTCAACGCCCTGCATCCGCCTTCTGGCTTATAAAACAATAGTTATACCGACTCTGGAATATGCTTCCATTATATGGGACCCTTTTACCAAAACTAATATCAATAAGCTAGAAAGAGTACAAAAAAGGCCATTCTTTTTATTTATAATAGCTTCGGGCGCACTTCTGCGGAACTTTCAGCTCGAGCTAATTAATATACCAACACTAACAGAAATAAACCGCGTATCTAGACTAAAATTTCTATATCAACTAATAAGGGACATTACAAGATAGACTTTTTTAGAATTCTTTCATTTTCGTCTGGATATGCAACTCGACAAAGGCATGAGCGCACAACGACAACCTATGCAACCCGTAACAACTGCTTTAAATATTCATTCTTTCCACGAACTATAAACGACTGTAACAAACTAACCAACACCGAAGTTTTACAGCCATCCTTAACATTGTTTTCTTCTAGCCTCGATAACAGTGTTTAATATAGCATGCAAATTAAGTTCTGTCCACATAAACATTCGATTTTTTGCATATTTAGGTTGCTTTGTGCGTACTTTTGTTTCTGTGTGTTTTTATCTTCCTGTTTTGAAAATTTGTCTGCATATTAAGAATTCATGTAATTCATGTAACCTACTCTGCGAAAATCTCTAGTAGGGATTGCAGTATTCATAAATAATAACTATTGAAGATATGCTGGTGACGATAGTCACCAAACTAGGCGGCGGTATATGGCATATGCAAAGGGAAACAAAGCAAAAAAATTTAGAAAGATGGATTGCACGTTATTTCCCAATTGATGGTCATTGCTAGAGTCTACAATATCAAACCTTAAAAAGTCTGTTTTATAGGCCAGGAATAGGCAAGCGGTACAACGAGTCATGCCTCGAAAATTGAAATATAGGCTCAAGAATTCTTCACACAAACGCAAATGACTTTTTAGAGAAAAGGTGCGTGAACCGCATCTACGACAGAAAAGAAAATTCAATAGCTTTTGATGCGAAAGCTTGCGCCAACAATTGAACATAGCCATGCATGTGTCCTTTGTCCAGCACGATCTCCAGAACATGGTTTCTCCGTTTATCCTGTAGTGTTACGAGTGAAGTGTCCAATTTCGATTCAACACGCTCCTGAGTGTCTTTCTTTTCGGCATGACTGAGAAAGGTAGAGCAAGAGCTGGTAGGCCGTTTGCTAACACCAGAAGGAAGGAACGACTCCTACTGGCTGAATCTAATCACGCACAGCCAAAATCTTCCCTTAGTGTTGAAAACTTTTGAAATGTGAAATATTAGTAATAATATTATTATTCTGTGGTTTTACGTCTCAAAAGCATGATATACTTACGGGGCACACCGTAATGAAGGGCTCCGGAAATTTCGGCCAACTGGTGCCCTTTAACGCACGCTGACATCGGACAGAGCACGGGGCCCATTTCGCCTCCATAGAATCGCAAACGCCACGTCCGGGGTCAAACCCACAACCTTCGGGCCAGTAGCCGAACATGATAACCGCTACACCACCAAGCGGACTTAGTAAGTAAATTACTAATGTCACATTGTTCTTTCTTCTTCTGTTCTTCACTTTACTTTCCCTTGACGGCTATCCGCGGTGTCGCATTCACTAACTTTTCGCACCATGACAGCACGGCGCTGGGCGCTGTTTGGCGCGGTCAACTACTCTACTGCTACCGGTTGTTTTGTTAGATTTGGTTGAGCTGGATGGCTGTTTTTTTAATTTGGTTGAACTGAATAATTGTTTTCTTGGATTTGGCTGAGCTGGGCGACTGTTTTCTTGTAATTGGTTGACCTGGATGATTGTTTTCTTAGATTTATAGTTGAACTGGTTGACCTTTTTCTGAAATTTGGTTGAGTTGGATTACTGTTTTCTTGAAATTGGTTGAACTGGATGATTGTTTTCTTGGATTTAATGGTTGAGCTGGTTGCCTGTTTTCTGAAATTTGGTTGAGCTGGATGACTGTTTTCTTGGAATTAGTTGAACTGGATGATTGTTTTGTTAGATTTAATGGTTGACTGGTTGACCGTTTTCTAAAATTTGGTTCAGCTGGATGACTGTTTTCTTGGAATTGGTTGAACTGGATGATTGTTTTCTTGGATGTAACGGTTGAGCTGCATGACTGTTTTCTGGAATTTGGTTGAGTGTGATGGCTGTTTTCTTGGATGTGGTTCTGCTGGACGACTGTTTTCCTAGATTTGGTGGAAGTGGAGGACTAAGCCTGAGCCACGAAGTTCATGTGGCCCGGTAGCGTAAGTAATGGTATAAAACTGTAGCAGAAAGCGAAGCTTGGGGGGGGGCATAGTTTCTATTAATAGGTGCTGATTGACAAATAAAGGGTAATTATAGTAATTTACAGGCATTTAGGCAGAAACGTCTATATATGCATACCCCCAACAATTCCTCTATCTTCTCAATACTTCTTTCGTCAGGTCTTTTCGTTGCACTCGAAGAAATACTTTGAATCATTTTGCCACGTATTAACATCTCTTGCGGTATCATCGCCATTTCTTTGGAGCGCGTGTGACGTACGTCTCTCCAGGAAGAGTGCTCAACCATTTCTTCAATGAGAGTTTCATAAGATGCAAGTGAGCCCCCCCCCCCCTAAAGGAGGGAAATGACTTGTTTTATATTTAGTGTGTGCAGTAATGCCTGGTGAGTTATGATTTACGCACAAGTGCCTTGGTATCGTACGTACGTGAACGCACCTTCTTGTTCCTTCAGCAGCATCTATTTGCGGCTGCCTTGTGTGAGCAGCTTCATTCTTTCAGCTGACCGCAAACGGTTATAGGCCGTGGGTAACCGAGTCGAGGACCTGGAGACGTCCTTTTCCCTGACGCCCCGGCCGGTTCAAGCGTACCCCAAAGCACGGCTACGCTACGCACAGACGCGGTGCTCCATTGTTAGCCTGACCATAACCAAAATAAAGGGTTATCGGTGACTGGCAGCTGCTCCCAGGGGTTCCCACATTCTCGCTTCTTAAAAGGGCTCTTCGCCGTTGAAGGCACCCGCCAAAGTGTCGACTTCACCCACGCTAGTTGGGGGTTTCCTCGTAGCATTGTCCCTTCAGAAAATCAATATACACGAAGCATAGAGAGAGAAAAATGAACGTTTATTTCGGAACAGTGTTTCCAGCGATGCCAGGTGAAATAAAATTCAGTAATTCAAGAATTATGCGTGCGCAAGCAACATATGTTACGATGGTGTGCCATATTTGCATCCTGCTGCTAAGTTATTAGGATGCAGGAATATGTGTCATCTGATCAATATACTGAAACCTGTGTGAGTGCATGCTTTCGGCCATGCCCGCAGACGTACTGTTTGTCAAAGCATGTCATTAGACTAGTTGGTTCGCACTGGACAAAACTGGTTTGTAGCACGTGATGTTTGTGTCAGTGATTCGTAAGAGACTGGTCAGAGCTGAACCCGAATGTTTTTACGGTATGGTTCGATTAACAATGGTTACTGTTGCCTGAAACGCGTGAGAGTTCCTGACGTCACGTAAATAAGCGATTGCAATTGTTGGGACATTTATGAAAATTCTGCCTGGGTGGAGCGGGGACCGCTGTGGGAGAAGCTTACATTTATTCTTAGGCTGTAACTGTCGGGCACGCCTTTGACGATAATTTCAACTTTTACGACGCAGTTGTCTGCTTGAAGTCGAAAAATTGAAAATAAAAATAAGTAATGGTAAAAAATATGCGTGCGAAGTATACATTCAGGCAAGACTAAAATAGGAATATGTTGCCGTCAATGCCCGCGGGCAGGTGTAAGGAATGAATAGATTTGTTCAAAACCTCTACAGCCAAGTCAAGGGTATACATGCACTAGTGAACAAAGAAAAATACAAAAGACCGAGAAAGCATAGGAAACGGTGACATTGTCAATCTATTTTCAGTCTACCCATATGTCCACAGTTGCCGGCTTCCTTTTGTTTTACAGGTTAACAAATGAAACAAGATAACGACTTCCCAAGCAATACCTTATAGCATACGTCTATGACCTTTCACTATTACCCCTTCCTGTAGGTTCCATCTAGACCGATACTCTTGCTCAAGCTCACGCAAAAAGACGCCAATGCGATTTAGATGCAATCATGTGATTTAGATGCGGTACTTACGGAGTGAGGTAAGGCAGCCTATTGATAAATGGTGCGACGGTGCCTGTCAGTATACACGTGATCTTCTTTGGAGTCTATCATTCGCGTTAATATGCACTTTTACGAATCTCGGGCGTACTTCGGCCTCGAGGAATGAATGGCCGCAAAGTGAAGCGCTGCCCTTGCAGCCTTGTAACCCACAAACATTCAGTCGCTGCAGCGCGGATGGTGATGTGCGTTAGGTTGGGTAATGCAGCCTCGGGACGCGGTGGAAGTGAGATAGGCACTGGGAGCGGATGACCCACTTATATACGGATTGCAGTAGTGCGTTTGAGATTTCGCCGTATCGTATACTTTGGCTTCGTGTAGCTGCCATCACTTCAGCATTAGAGGGACAAGAAAGTGAAACGATCAATCCCTCATATTCGGAAATTGTGCTGTGAAAAACATTAATGTCCTTAATCTCATCATCATAGGCTTATTAACAGGTAAGAAAATCAAGATCAACATCTAATTATTAAGTTTCGCGCCGTTAACACCATGCTTGACGTCAAGAATTTCGACGTAAATTTTTCGTATGTTGGTGACGCTATAGCTCACCAAAATTCATCAACAATGATTGTGTTAAAGATGTGGCCCCGGCCTCTTCCACTTCACGCCCATATTCCTTCCTTTGGGGGGGGGGGAGGGAAGGGGAATTGGTGCTTGTCGAAGGGCTTGATTATTTGCGAAGATCACCTATTTTCGTTACTTATTCAAGGTAAAACAACCACTTCATCAAAGGGGGAAGGGAAGTGCCTAGGGCAAGCCCCAATATCCACCTTCTACCACGAGGGATGCGAGCCAGTTCAGCTTGCTTAGCACCTTGTTGCGCGCGAAAGCACTCCTTGTTCACGGCATGGTTGACATGTCCACTTAAAAGGCCGGGTATGATGACATGAATCGAGCCTGATAACGCTATTATGCTCTGCTCTTGAAGGCGAAGCTCAAGCGTCCGCGTGTTTCATTTCGACAGTGGGGTTAAGCTCAGAACTTAGTAGGCTACGGGGCTGGGAAAGAACACAACTCGTTTCGAGGGGTACCGATACTGAGAAAATCTTGATCGAGATTATCGGCCTTTCACACGTGGTTGTTTCGTACCCAGTTACACCGCGATTTCGCAGAAAACTTCTCGAGAGTGGAACAGTATGAGGAAAATGTTTCACGGCTGCTTCTACAGTTGCTTAAGACTTTCACGAAATCGAAAGCTAGCGCGTGTTTTTTTTTTCTTATCACTTTATTGTAGAGACCTCCCCCGCCCCCTTAAGTTTCTGAAGGCCGGAGTTGTTCTGACTGCCTCCGTGATCGGAAGCATTGGAAGAGTTATGCGCCTCAAATGTCTCTACCGTGCCTCTGGTAGCGGCCCGGCTGTGACCAGATCGCGACGTCATGCGCTG
Organism: Rhipicephalus annulatus; assembly: GCA_013436015.1. Lineage (NCBI taxonomy): Eukaryota > Metazoa > Arthropoda > Arachnida > Ixodida > Ixodidae > Rhipicephalus > Rhipicephalus annulatus. The sequence goes on from WOVY01006653.1 coordinate 52,304, forward strand.
ATGCCATACTGTGAAGTCCTAATGGCGTCATGATTACGATACAAGTTTTGGTGACCTGTGACAACGTGATGACGTTATAGGGAGAGCTTCATCACATGATGAATTTTTTCGCATCACTGTTGTTGCCGCCGACGCCGAGGGTTACTTTTCGTGTTTCATGAGTCATCCAAGCCTTTTTGCCTTAATGATCGTTTTATTTTCTTAATTCTGTTTCGAACAGGTGTCATCGCTCCAGACATGGAGTGACGATGCCTTGAGCTCGGACAGCGTCCTAGGCCTTCCTGACCAGTCTGCTCTGATCGTTCACCTCCTAAAACCTCGAGAACTGCTGCGATCGTGGCTCCATCAGGGCAAGCGTGTATGTTCTATGAACCTGACGAAATTGGTGTGCGGTAATAAACTAACGAAAAAGCAGAAACATGACGTGCAAGTGTACTGCGTAACCTCCCAAACCACAAGCATGAAGTCCATTGGTAACCACCCACACGCACACAAGACAAGACCAAACCCAAACACTCGCGAACACGTCGTATACACCTCCTCACACCGAGACACGAGGGGCACGCCCGTCCGACAAGACGCTGCACTGTGCTTCCATCGGGTCGTGTACAGGGCAGTCTCCACGCACAACACAGCGCGGCGGGAGATGACGAAGTCATTGCGCACGCAGGCACGCGCGGGTGGTGGTTCCCAGAGGCAAGGCTTGGTGAATAGCGGCGGCAAGACGACCACGATGTCGTGACGTCTGGGCTACGCAGCGATCAGGGTCTTGCCGTGTGTGCATTCCGCAGCTCCTGTCAAGCCAGGAGGTTACTCCGATCTCTGGCCGGCCAGGACGATCTTCGTGTGCGGTGGCGGTCACTTCCGGCATGCCATCGCTTAGCGGTTCGTGGTCAGCCCCGTTCATTGCGTTGAAGAGTGGCTCCGGCTACGAAGTGAGTGTGGGGTTTATCTGTGTACGGTGCTCGATTGCGGGGGAAAGCACGACCAAACACTTACACTTAATGCCAGTAATACTCGATGTCATCAGCACCATCGTCACCAATGGAAGAAGGTTTTTCCAAAATGATTTTCAATTCGGTCTGTCCTTCAGGAGCTGATTCCAATTCATGCCAGCACATTTCGCGATTTCATTTCCCCATCTAGCACTATGTCATCTTTGGCTACGTTCAACCATCTCTAGATGGGATCTTTATTGAAAGTGATATCTGTACTGGTGTGTCCAAGTGATTTGTTCTCCTTATGTCAGTATATATTGACTACCCCTTTTCCTATTCTGATTTACTCCGCTATCTTCCAACCCTTAATACTAGGCCTACCATTTTCAATTCTATTGCACGCTCCTGCACACTTCAATCTTCATGTTTGTTATTAAGTCGAAAGCCGTATAAGCTTGATCACACGCGTTTGATGACCGCCGGCGTTGAACGCGAGCAGCGCGAACAATGCTCATCATGTTATGACGCGTTGATGACGTCACAAGTCTCAAAATTTAGATAACGCCAACATGTAGTCACTGTGGCGTCACTATCATATCGGGTCATGTGCCGCTACGTTGTGAGGTCCTTACATGACATGGGTGCTTGGTGAAAAATTGGCCTATTCCAAAGATACTTCAGAACCGCTTGAGGTGCAGAAATGCTTCGAATTAGCAGTAAATGACCACTGAAGATTTTCGGCGGGGACGCATACAGTTTCTTATAGATACAACCAGAGCGAGACCTGGCGCTGGTGTCCATGAATGGCAGCTGCAACAAACGGCGCTTCAGCCAGCATGGGAATGAAGGGTAGTGCACGCACTTGTCGAGTCTTCGTACTTTTGGCTCCGTTTGGCATCGCGTGACCTGGCGCCGCTTTGCCACGTGACATCAATCGGCAAATGTTCAACAGCTCCACTTGACCACCATAACCCTCCAGTCTCAACGGTTCAAATCGGGCCACGAAGTTCACGACGATCTCTTACTTTATTCGAAACAAAACCAAAACGCAGTAATTAACAAAGCTGCAAGTGAGTTCGAAGCCGCAAGCATGAAGACTATATAGGCAAATCCATGTATCACACGTCATTGGCGTGGTCGCTGAACGGTCGCAGCGCCAGTGTTCCCTCTAGTTAACCTTAAGAAACTCTATGGTGGGACGGATGCGCACAAGCCTACACCACTTGGCGCGCACTTTTGACTATCGTCGAGAGCCGCACAGCCTGTGACCCCGCCTTCAGAGAGCATCGCCAAGTGAATGAGCGGAACTTTTTTTTTTTGGTGTAGCGGACGTGATCGGTGGCCGCGCTTCGGTCGTTTGGACGAGGTGTCTCTGGTCTTCCTCAGTTGTGTCTGACTTTAGTAATATTTCGTACGCCATTATATAAGAAGACAAAGACAACATGCGACGAACCCTTCGACCTAACCGGTAAACAACGGCTAAGAAGGGTTCACGTCCGTACTCACACCCTTACATACATATATGTTTGAACACTGCATGCATGATGACCTGTTGCGCTTAGAATGGAAGCGTTGTGGATGTGTTGAGCATGAAAAATATGCAGCACGTGTCAGTCAGTCGTTGCCGAATATGCGAATATACGTAAGCTACGCACATGGTAAACTCAAATTCAAGGTAAATAATTCGGACTTTACATAACCCAGCTTTCTATCAGTCAATATGTTTATGCTTACTTTTCGGCAAGGGCCTATTGACAATCAATGCCTCATCAATGGGTGTCGATAAAAGATAGCGAGAAGTCAAAAGGAATAGCTCAAGACTCCACATATTCATCGCACACATTCTTTTCCATCATTCGTTGTTAGGTGAGACTGGTTGCATTCGTGGTGGAGTTAAGTGATTTTCTCGATAGACATGCAGGAAGCTCGCCGACATATTTCCCTCTGATGATGCATTTTCTGGAAGTAATAGACGCTAAGAAACGTTGGCAGTACCAGAACAGTGGCACATGACGGTATTATTTATTCCCGGCCACGGTCGTGTGGAAAGCTGAAGACTATATGGACGATGGTTGAGCCAAAATAAAAAAAGAGAACTTCAACAATGTCGCACGCGTAGCCACCTGTGGCCATGTGGCCGAACATTGCAGAGATTATCTGGCAAAAGGAAATGATAGTGAACCCTGTGAGCAAATGTACGCAGATTGCAATGTCGTCGGAAACATCATCGTAACTTAGAAAGGTATAAATAAAGCCGGCACATGCGCTCTTAATCAGGCCCTTTTTACAGTGTCTCATATAGCCACGACCACGGAGAGTATTCGTCTGGTTTCCTGGATGTAGCCTGCATTTACCCAGGACCTGATTAGGAGAGTGTGATTTCAAGATTTCAGGACATGTGCACAACCTCAATTCCTCTATAGCACTGTCCCTGAAGGAATCAAATACCTTGAATGGGAAAACTGACGGATGTCTCTTTTCTGCAGGCGATAATGATCGCGCCATGCATGTTTGTAATAATTATAAGTTTTTGGTTTTGCTTTTTGTGAATGTGCGGCATAAAAAAAGGAAAACTTGCGGTTTCAATAAAATTTCAGCTGTCAGTCCACAGTCTGTGTGTCTTGGGTGCCCTTTTCTCTGTGGCGTCATCTCGTGCTGCAAATACGAAGGCGAGGAAAAGACAATACCCTTATCGCTTGCGTACAGTAACTGACAATGCCAGCTACCACATTCACGACCGCAACTCTCGCAGGATTGTCTCAGTGCGCTCCGGCTACCTGCGTGGCACTTCACGCAAAGCACGACACTGTCCGCCGACGACCGCGTTCGCGTGACAGCTGGAAAAATGGTACAGTCGTGTCGGCCTTTGCACACTTTTCGGGGGAAATTCTATATACGCCTTCGTTTCTTCCTGCTTTTGCTTGTTTGTTTTTTGTCCTATGCTTGCACGTAACTGGGTTTCTAGTGCATTCGTGCTCACAGGCTTGTCCGACGCGGATGACCATGAATTCATCAGAGGACGACACCCCAGGACGCCGCCAAGTGTTGTCTCCACGGTCGGTGGCTGTCTTGCTAGCAGTCTTCCAAGAGACCCGCCGTGGTTGTTTGGGGACTATGGTGCTCTATTGCTGACTCGCTGGTTGCGGAATTGAATCTTGCCAAAGGCATCATATGATGCCTTTGGGACGTTATACCCCTACTATTGTAGTGTAACGACCAAACAGTGTCAAAAACTGCTACAAAGGCTGTTCTAGACTTTATAAAAAGCATTGGACTAGAAACTAGACTGTAGGGTACTGTGCTAAGTGGCTACTGTACATACGCACTACCTCTTCTTGTCCCCATCATCACCTTTCATCCCTCTTTCCTTCCCCTTTTCCTTATCACCTGTGTAGAGTAGCAGGCTAGAGTGAACAAGCTCAGGCCGACCTCCCTGCCTTCTAATAAATTCTCACTCTCTCTCTCTCAACAGCTATGGTACACCTTGACCATTTTCTCTGATTTTGCTGCGCGTGGTTACAACATAAGAAAACGTGTCAGCTCCACCTACAACGATCGCGACCTCTCTCACAGAGAATTTGCATAAATGCTCCATACGGTATCGCTTACTCATTTTCATGACGTCAAACAGTTTTCGAGTGTTTTACAAAGCTAACTTTTCCATTCAAAGACCTTTTATTTTTAGCGCTAGAAAGACTAACGCTGAAGAGAACAGGCCAAGCGCTACCCACAAATGCTTTAGAGCAATTTCGCAGTGAAATATAAATTATACAGCATGGTGGTGCACTGACAAATTAGTTCTTATTTAGACAAGACCGCCTATCGCCTTTTCCGCGTTTTTTAAAGAATAAGCGATCGCAATAATCTGTCTAACGAGGCTAATTAAAAAATATCTGGTATCGTTTGAGGACCATTGAATTTGAAGGCTTCTATAGTCTGTTCTGGCTTTGCCACTGCTTTGTTGTTTCTTTGTCTAGATGTACGTGTTTTTATGCTTTTGTACTGCTCTGATATATTCGAAGTTTTAGACCGCACCATTTTTAAATAAATAAATAAATAAATAAATAAATAAATAAAACAGTGCTCAGGCCAACTTAAGCATTTTCTATAGAGGTGGAAAATTAATTTTCTTCTACTCAACCGCCACCTCTATAACGCCGTGAGAGCATGCACTGAAGACATCGAAGTGAAAGCGGCGTACCGTAAAAAAAGACCAAAAACAAAACCTATTTCTTTCGCGGACACTAGTGAAACGAGCGGAGCTGGTGTCCTACCCCTCATGATGTTACCGAATTTCTATGTTTCGCAAGTTTTTCAGATATGTTGTTTCATGTTCCTTATTAAACTTTATTTGCCGAGATTTCAGGTGGTATAGCCAACCCTCCTATAACCACAAAGTATCACGGGACACCAATGATACCGTGGCAACGCTAACGCCAATTGTCGGACTAACTGTTGCCCAGTTCCTTTTGAGTGCAAGTTGTGCGTAATATGATTCACCCAATTTCTATGGCATATACAAGTTTACGACGATGATAGTGTTCTGATAGATGGAGCAGATTTTGGTGATCATATTTGTTTGTTAGAATAGCTGTTCCCTTTTAGATGCGGAAGCATCTTATACTCGCGCCTTGTAGTGCGCCGTCCGCGCCGTCCGCACCGCTTCTCGAACATTCGACAGCTGACGCGCGCGCATGCGCCGTCGCGCCGTCGCCCAGCATCTGTGCCGCGCGCGCTTCTCCTTCGAGAACATTCGACAGCTGACAGCGCATGCGCCGTCGCGCCGTCGCCATCTGTGCCGCGCGCGCGCTTCTCCTTCGAGAACATTCAACAGCTGACAGTGCATGCGCCGTCGCGCTGTATATATACTCAAGGTCGGCGCTCGCTCGCTCAGTTGCCGCTCGTCGGTTGGTTTGTACGGCGCGTCGACGTCCAAGGTCGCGGTGAAATGAATTCCAACGAATCCACAAACACAATGATCGACGTCCCTTCGACCAGCGCCGTCCTTTCGCATACGTGTGTACGTGTTCACTCATTTAACACCCCCTCCTACAACCACGTTAACCAATTTAGCCATCGACCCAAGTAAGTCGCAATTTAACACCCCATTTCACAACCACGTTAACCAATTTAGCCATCGACCCAAGTAAGTCGCACTTTAACACCCCGTTAACCAATTATATGCTCCGCATCCTCCTCAGTGTTCCCCCGAGGGAAGCTGCGGGCAATTTTTTTTTTTTGAATGCGAAGCATCCTGTGAACGAAGTCTGTCCTTTGTCGCGCCGTAGCCACCACTGGCGGTGACGCTGATGACGATAAAGAACAAGCGTGTTCCATACCACAAACTCTCTCTCTGCCATCACGGCGCACTACGGGCAAGGTGTCCACTATTCGCAACTTTCACCGCCTATAGAGAGGTAGCTGCTGCAAGCACAACATGGCTGTTGTGCAAGCCCAACATGGCGCGCCGGCAGCCGCCACCGGCGTGCCTGTCACTTCGACCTGCGTAGTATTTTCGGCTGCAGCCACCATGTTGTCAAGGCTTTGCTAAGAAGGACATTGACTCTATATTTCCCACTGCGTGTTGAGAAATGCGTGTGTGGCGTATATTGAAGGAAAAGAAGTTTCGAACGCCGGGCACATCGTCTGCTGCGGTGTACAGCTTTGTGAACGCTGCTCGTGCCACGGCCGGGGAAGACCAAGCGGCCGTGCTCGTGCAAAGCAGAAAATCTCACCTTTGACTGCATGAAGTCTACTCAGCGGCATCCAACATATTTAGTGATTCTTCTAGCACAGTAAGCAAATAATAAATATTAAATCATTGCTACTACGACTCGCAGTACCTGTCTGGCTTCACAATAACCGTAGTAAAAATTACGAGCGACAAAATATAAAGCACCGGTGAGCCGCCAAAGTAGAGAGTTTTAGTACTGCGGAATGGTGCTGCGTACGCATCACACAAGCGCCTTGCGTTACGTGGCGTCCTTTGCCACTAATCGGCTTTTAGTACGCCGTAGTACCCGCGTACGTAACGAGCGTGAAGCGTGTTGCGTCATCTGGTAGATCAAAATAGAAGTACGTGTTGTTGACAGCCAATGTGAGCCAATCCAAGTGTTATAGCCAGATTATGGCCATATGTTAAGCCACAGAGCCGGTCGGTGCTTGCCTTCGATGCCGCCATTTTGCAAAACGAAGTCTCGCACTGTCGCGAACTTGTTCGAGAGCGGTGCGATAACCTCATACGTACGCACGCACGCATCTCATGCGTGCGTTCGTAGCGGCTGCGTACGTAACGCGATACGTGCGCGTTGCGGTCTGCGCATGCGCACTACGCAGAAAGTGGCGTTCTTACGTACGCAACGCCACCACGTACGCAGCGTACGCAGTACTAAAACTCTCTAGTGAGGCCGACTGGACGATAGCATGGGTTGGCTGCGTGGGCATCCCCCAAGCGACAGTTATGGCTGATGCCGCATGGCGACGCCACCATCTGTGAAAGTTGCGAACACGTTATGACGATGACGGGAAAGGTATTCAAGATTGAAGACGATCACAATCACAGCCAAGGACTGGCTTGTGAAATTTATGTGAGAACTGGCTTGTGAAGTATGTGATACATTTCGTGTGACTGAAACAACCAACAACTATCGGAGGAATGTGCATAGACCTCGCCTTTGCCAACTTCACTCTATATCCGATACTGCAAGGCAGTTGTAATAAAAGCAAAATGGAATTGCCAGCTCAACAAAACATACCAATTATGGCCAATAAGCATTCTATATAACTCTACACCACTTCGTCAATCATTTACATGCGTGAGTCGTCAATGTCACGGGTGTTTTATGGTAACGCCGAACGCTCCCACTGCTTCGCCCACTCATCATCATCAACTTGCATCAATGTGGATATGCCGTAAATTTTAGCCGAGGTTGTTTGTAACGAGATTTACCTTATATCTGTGACACATAGATGTTTAAGATCACGATAGTTTTCTAAAAGGCCGCGCACAATTCTGAGGTAGGTGACCATTTGTTGGGCTAACTGTTGTCTTTTTAGTTTTAGTGAACCAGTGGTAACAGGATATATTTACCGAATGTCTGAAGTACATATCAGTTTAGGGTGCTCACCAGCGTTATCACAAAACCCTGACATGAAAGCTGCGACTCATAACAGCTTCGTGGTTTAAAAGAAATCACAGCCATAGCCATTGGATCAAAACAAATTTGTTTGATTGGGGGGGGGGGTAGAAAAGGGGGTAACGATTGAAAGCACAGCGTACTCTACTATGGGAGAGCTTAAAGCCGTTCCGACTGCCTGGACGTTAATTACACATTCCTATTTTAGGGGCGAAGCTTCTTAAAGCAACACCCGTTCGTCCCTCGTAGTCATAGTCGCAGTGTGTAACAAGTGTTACAGTTTGACCTGCAAGGTGGGGCCGGTGGGAGATTTCTCCTGTGCTTTGTTGAACAATGAAAAGTTCGCGGCGTGCGCGTTAACTAAAAGCCGAATGCTCCTGTCTCTCATTCACCATTAGCAGCCATCGGCATGTTCCAGTAGGAAACGTTAGTAGAAGTAGAAGTGTTAGAAGCCGACTTCTGATGTCTCTCATTCCCAGTAGCAGCCATTGTTGACCTCCAAGGTAGTGCCTGGTGAGATTTCGCCTGTGCGTGATTAAACAATAAACTTTTTTTTGTTCAAAACGACATCAACGCACACTACCAAGATGTGGACCGAGACCCCATCCTAACCGAAGCCGACAAGCTCGGCTTTACCGAGACCTGGAACGCCAAACGCCTCTACATCAAGGGCTATGCACCAGTTGTATCCATCGATGACTCGGTACGACCTGCCGGTAATGTCAGTTTACGCACTCTGCACACAGAGCAACGATGGAGAAAGTGCTGCAGTCGACTTTGGTGGCATCACCGTCGTGATACTGTACCTGGAACCAAATCTTCCCATTGAAGACATCAAACTGTTCATCGACAGAGGCATGTGTATATACGACAAGTCGAAACCTTTCATGCTCGTCGGTGACTTCAACGTTGACATTACAGACCCCAACAAACATTGGTTGATGCATAACATGTCAGAAAAGTGCGGACTCAAATGCATCTCCTTTGAAAACCCCAACCCAACCACCATCAGAGGCACCTGCATCGACATCGTGTTTGCCAACTTTCATCTGCAACCAGTGCAAGTACCACTTAGCTTACATTTCACCGACCACAAAGCGGTCATACTGAAAGGACAACGGAAACCAGCAATAAACGTTTGATAAAACATTTAATCAATTGTGTCACATCTTTTTTTATCGGGCGAATTGACGGAAGAAAATTTCACGATATTACCAGGAGCTTCGCCCAATCTCATCATCATTAACCTCGTGGATCTGCGTCATTTTTTTTATCCAGTGGCCGGTTCACAGCATATCCGCGGAGTGAATAATGAGTGGGGCGAAGCGTCCGTTCGTCCATGTGCCCAACCGTCCGCGCGTTCGTCCGTTTACCCGTCCGTCCATTCATCTGTGCTTCCATCCATCGGTCCATTCTGCTTCCGTCCGTCCGTCCGTGAGTCAATTCGTGCGTCCGTTCATTTGTCTGTCCATGCATGCTTCCATCCGTCCGTCCATCGATCCATCTGTCTGTCCGTCAATGCTTTCGTCCGTGCGTACTTCTGTTCGACCGTTTCTCCGTCCGTTCTTCCTTCTGTACATGTGGGCGTCCGTCCGCCCGTGCCTCCGTCTATCCGTCCATGCTTCCGTTCATCCGTGCGTCTGTCCATGCGTTCATCAGCCCGTCCGTGTCTCTGTCTGTCCGTCCATCTACCTGTCTCTGTCTGTCTGCCTGTATGCCTGTTCGTCCAACCTTCTGTCTGTCACACTAGCGTCACCTACTGAGTGAGTCATGCAACTAGGTGGTTATGAATCGCTAACAAAGAGACATGCATGGACAGACCCAAGACATTAGGAGCGCTTCGCTTCTAAAAAATGGCTGCATATTTGCATCCTTCGCTAAAAACGTCTAGAGACAATAGTCTTCTGCCAGCCATCTTTTGTGCTTAGCGTCACATTTGCAGTGCAGCCTAAGAAACATTACGTTCTTTAGAAATACGCATCTATGTATTTTCTACTGAAGGAACACACGACCTCATACTTACGTATCAATGTTGGTCCTCAGATATGCGTAATGTTTATTTTTTGATTGACCAGGCTCACAAGTAAGGCAGTCACCAGTTAATTATGGCTACTTGTTAAACACGTGTTTAAACTTGGCTGGTTTCGTGCGGGAAACAGAAAGACAAACCAAAATTTCTGCGTTCAGTATCCCAAGAAACACCATCGTCTTTATTATACTGATCGTATTACTAACTCGCTCACCTCCTTATAAAAGAGCGAGATAACGTTTCATGGTGAAGTATGTCCATACCCCAGCTGATAAGTGGTCTTCTCTAGATTCTCGTTTGTATGCGCTTTACCGTGGTACATATTTTTTTTATTGCAGCCCATTGAAATTAACAAATTATAAGTCGCGCATGTGCTGTGATTAAAAAAATGCCCCCACCCTGTGAACTGGTAATTGTGAGGCAATGCGAATGCAATGCGTAGCGTCCATAACGGCATTTTGCACGTGAGAACCTAGCGTCAGCAGAGAATAATGTGTATTTTTTTAGGGGCGAAACTCCTTAAAGCGGCACCCGTTCGTCCCTCGTAGTAGTCGTAGTCGTAGTGTGTAACCAGTCTTACGTTTTGACCTGCAAGGTGGTGCCGGTGGGAGATTTCTCCTGTGCGCTGTTGAACAATAAAAAGTTCGCAGCTTGCGCATTACCAAAAACGCGCTTTCTCCTGTCTCTCATTTCGCATTAGCAGCCATTGGCATGTACATTGAGCACTATCTGACAAGAAATGGTTGCTACGTTATACTTGCTGGGCGTAACCTCCTTGGTTTTAGAAAGCTTTAGCGAGCGTTGTATATACAGTGAACTAGTATATACAATGAACTCAGGGTGGTTGAAAGTGGGAAGTAGACACGAAGCGCAAGCCGTAAGAAAGTGTGCGTGCGCCACCTCTCGTTTATTCCTTGGAATTTCCGCTGCATGTCGGTGCTTCTATATGGGGAGTATATGATGAAAAGATGCGGTGGTACTTGTAGTATTGAATAGATGGACAAGTGGACACACAGACAGATACATGGACAGACGCGCGGATGGCTGAACGGACGGATGGACGCAGGGGCGGATGCATGGATCGGCTAGTCCGATGTCGGAACAGAGACGCCATGCCTCTCAGCACGTTCATGGGCTCTCTGGACAGCCTGAAGCTGGACGTCTTGTCTTGGTCTGTGATTGCCGTCGTCAAGTCTGCTTCTCGGTTAAAGTTCTGTGACGCAGGGCACTGAGAAAATCGAGTTTAAGATAAGCATCAATTTCGTTGTATTTTGATATGTCTACGCGTAATAACTTTGCACTGCGTGCCCCTATCACTGCCGTTCTTGCGGCGCTTATCTCTCGAGCTTTCAGGGTACGCAACCACCTAGAAGAACATGTAAAGCAATGAGGTCATGAAAAGTGTTGGAACGTCCCTTTAATCACTCTTCTAAATGGATATTGACACCTCTTGTTTTCTTGGCGTAGGAAGTTATGGTCAGTACGCAAAGAAGAAATTACGTTAAGAAATCACGCTGTAGAGTTCCAAAACTAAATTACTACATGCATAGAGCTGGTCTGGTTCCTTCCCCTTTTTGCTCATTGTATAGTAAAGATGAAACAATCGAGCATTATTTTTTATCGTATAGTCGCTTCAAGTAACGCAGGAAAAGCATTACTAAGGCGGCTTTTAATCGAATTAAATTGGATTATATTATTTTTATCATTCTCTCGTTGGGAGCCTCCTCATTAGGTAATTGTCAACGAGATATCTGTTCTGGTGTACAAAGATCCTTAATCGCATGAAGGATGTTCGTATTGGAAATATCTCATAGAGTAGAATTTCATTTCTTCTAACCATTTTATAATTTATTAGGATTTAAAAGTAATATGTGATGCCCTCTATCTAATTACTCGTTTCATGGCCAATGTCTCAGAGTGGAGGTCAGTCATGCATTTAAGTCATCATCACCGTCATCATCATCAAGAGAGTTCAAGCCTATTTGTGATAAAAAGCAGCTCGGCCGTAATATAATTTTAGGGCTTTTTATGTTCACAAACACGATATGATTATGAGAGAAATTGCAGGAAAAGGGTCCAGAAATTTTGATTACCTTGAATTCTTGCACAGAGATCTACTTATATAAGCCTCTGGCTATCCGTGCTAACCGAACAATGGTGCAAGCGGCCGGGATTCGAACCCGTGAACTTGAGTTCAGCAGTCCAGCACCATAATCACTAAACTAACGCGACGGGACAACAAATCGCAGTTGGATAGCAGTTGTGAGAAAGCAATCGCTGGTTAGTGGGTTTACTTCTACGGTATTCTCTTTCTGCGCGTGTGAAATCTACAATGGTTTTTTTTTTTAATTTTTAATCTCATTTGCATAATGTGTTTTCTCGACCATTGCCATTGTATGGGTACATCGAATTATTGCACTCTAATATTGTTATTTACTACGACTGATGAAAAAGATTGTTAAATAATATGAATCTGGTTATTGAAACTGGAAACTGAAACGTAAAGTGATGCTACGCGTCAGTTATTTTTTGTCCGATTTGAGAAATGTTTCACAATTAATCACTACACACACGACATCTCCGCGCGATTGTCACAGTTGAGCATAATGAATATCCATTTCACGCCGCCAATGCCACAAAGAAATTGCAAGGAACACCAGCTTCGGTTTACAGCAACACTTTTCGAATGTACAAACTCACCGCCTGGCCCGCCGTGATAGCCAAGGGTCAACAAAGACATACACTATGCGTGAGGCAGCAATATACGCTTTCGATAGTGGGGTGACCCCCCCCCCCCCATTCTGAAAAAAAACAAAACAATGCAGCAGCAGCTGGCAAAACAAAAACTCTGCCATGTGTCCCGTCCAGACACAGTCAGGAAGAACTTTCTTAGTTTTTCAGAAAAAAAAACACTCGTTGTTATGAATGGTCGAGGAAAAAGTTGATTTCGCGCAGTTATGAAATGAACTCGTCCCGACATGACATCGTGAGCGTGCAATATAGACGTCAATGGGGAAGGGCAAAGCGCATTCACCACCTGTGCGGGAAGACGCGTCGTGTCGATTTAACGAACAAAAGCCGTAGAGACGCCCCTTGCTTCACGTTTGCGCGTAAGCCACCGCATGGTCGCTTGCGCAAAACTACGCACATCAGACGCATCGTGAGTGTTCGTCGCGTCATCTTCCTGTGGTTCGTTCGCGGGGGTTAAAATATTCACGTGTGGTCAAGGAAACCACTTGTAACCTAAGCCCTAAAGCTGTAAAACCACCAGGGGGGGGGGGGGGTGAGTTGATTGAGCAAGTTGCGCAGACACAGCGTAGGTTATCCGCCTGTTCGGTTTAAGCAGGTTATACTGCTGGCCTAGTTTATGTGCTTCGCTAATGAGAAGAGGGTGAACGAGACGTGGTTAGGACAGGGGACTAGTTAATTAGGACATTGTTCAACGGTGTGTGTAGATAGCTGCGAGCTCACGCCTTGAACTGATTGCGAGGGCAGCATATAAGCAGCGTTGACAAGAATTGCACAGTGCGACGCCGTGGGTGTTGATCACTTTTAGGGGCGAAGCTTCCAAAGCCGTGGGTCGGTCTATGAATATCTGTGACAAGTTTGTAACCACCCAGTTGTATGACTCACTCAGCAGGTGGTGCTTGTGTGAAAGACAGACAGACAGACAGACAGACAGACAGACAGACAGACAGACAGACAGACAGACAGACAGACAGACAGACAGACAGACAGACAGACAGACAGACAGACAGACAGACAGACAGACAGACAGACAGACGGATGGACGGACAGACAGACAGACGGATGGACGGACGGATGGACGGATTGTGACAGACAGACAGACAGACAGACAGACAGACAGACAGACAGACAGACAGACAGACAGACAGACAGACAGACAGACAGACAGACAGACAGACAGACAGACAGCTACTAAGGGAGAGCAGTGAGAAACTTTGTATGGCAAGTTTTACGTGTGCTTAGAAAAAGTGTTCAACGATGTCGAGTATACTTCCTACTCAACTATGGGGAAGCGAGCCGTCCCTATTACAGAAACCTCTTTATTTGGTTGTAGTTACACAACTACAACAAGCCCAACAACAAGATGCACAAAAACACCTTAACATTACCCATTTGAAGTGACATAAGCTTTAGTTCCCTCTAGTTCTGTTGCATTAACGCTAGTCTGTTTCGGCAAATAAGTATACGTTTGTGTCACTGGTTTTAGGAGGAAAAACTTGAAAGTCCGGGCATTTTCTGCCAAATAATTTGTCATCCCAATTAGCCAGCTGTGAAATTTTAGGGTAGAAAGAAGAACCTTAAAATTTCAACTTGAGTAATACATAGTAATAGAGAGGAAGCAGTGGCAGCTTGAACGAAAACCTCCTAACGGGGCTCTCTTACCCAGGTGAATTCTGTGAGCGGAGCTTATATATGTTCGTCAACACTTTCATGCCTATACTTTACGTGATTGTAGCAAAGGGGGTGGCGTGTAGGGGTGTTCAAACCAAGGAGGATTTAAAAAAAAATCTTTTTAATCCTCCTTCGTTAAAACATCCCACCCGCCTACCGAAAGTTAAGTTTTCCTCGAAGACCCGCAAACTAGGTGACCAGTATTGCAAGAATATGCAAAACAGGCACCAATTACTTACATATAATGAAATCACAAAGCATTACTACATTAACACAAGGTAATTTCCAGTGCCGTACATTGAGTTCTATAGAGTTGAAGCAGTGACTCTGAAGTTGTTGCAGACTAGAACTTTCTCGAATCGAAGCATTATTAGCAAGACTAGCCCAAAAATAGAGGTATAAATTATGTGCGACATGTTTATTGACATCATTACCCTTGACCGAGATGCTTCGGCAGTGTCCTGTGGTTTTAACAGACTGTGATCTATAGGAACGAGACTGGTGAAGAAGAGTAGTTCTCATTGGAGCTTTTTTAGATCAAGCGCAGACGGTCCAGAGGGCCATGATACGGCGGTAAGGCTAAACCTTAATGTCCCAACGTGAATGCCACCTGCTTCGAACTAATGGTCGATCTTCAGGACCTGCACAAAGTTTAACATACCAAATGCGTATATGCACACATGCACATACAAGCACATGCATGAACTTTGGTAATATACGGCATCCCCCTCCCCCATCCTATCACTAAAAACATTTCTGCTACACAACTAGGCGGCCATATAATCCTTGGCTTGGGTGTCACGTGGTAGCACTCGCACCTCGGAGTTTGTGTTCTCCCGCGTACTCCTTGATTGAGTGTTTGAGCTCCACGCTGCCGAATTGGATCTCGGACAGTTAAACGATATAGCAACGCACACGCACCGGACGGCCTGAAAAAGAGCCACCGTCACCCATTGTTGCCCATGATCAGCCTACGTTTGCGGTACTGTGACTTTTTTTCAGTGACTTCAATAAAACCGTCTGCTATTTTATTGAAATCATTATTTTAAGGTTCATTATACATGATTACGGTTATTGTTCCCTATGTTGGGCAAACTTATCCTCCGATACTATATGTAATTAAATGTCGATCAACTTCAACGAGAACTCTCAATTGCGCAGCGTTTTTTATCGAAAAACACGATTTCTGAATATTCAAGAAGCCGGAAGCACTCAAATGGAAGTGCACACAGAAGGAACAAGAACGTCATTCTGTAAGATTGTTTATTGAGTAGTATGGTTTATTGTATCCTAGGCAAAAAACGAATAAACCGACGCGCTATGGCCTCTGTTACGTTCTGGGTTCATGCTGATGTTGGTATGGGCAGTTTCGAATGATACAAGCCTGAGAGCAGAGAGAGAGAGAAGTGAACTTTATTATAGCACCGGCGGAGGTAACAGAGTGCCAGGCAGGACCCTCTTGCTACCCGAATATATGCAGTCATCAAGTTGCGTCTCGACGGTTACGCCGGGGAACCCTGCGAGAATGCGGCGGCTCCCTGCATGCGAGAACTGCTAACACGTGATATCACACACCGTTGGTTTTGGTGTCCGAACCAGGATCGCGTTCGACTGCTAGCGGAGCACCCCTTTAAGCCCAAGCTCACAAGTGTTGGCGCACAGCCATTGCCGCTGGAATACGAACCACGCCACCAGATTTCGAACCTACGACCAAGTTCTGCGTGTGGTGCCGCCGCCGCCAGAAGTTTTCCTCCGCTGCGAGTGTATAAAGAAGACTGCAGTGTGCCGTCAACTCCAGAGCTTTTCAATGTTCTCTCGTCGAAATACCACGCAGCACTGAACTGGTTAAGCTGACTAACCAACTCACCTACCAGCAAATCACTATCCTATAGATAGCGGAAGCGACAACTTTGTGGCTTTCAGACGAGCACTTTTTGACGCTGCATCAAATACCACATCTTGTCTTCTACCCTGTAAACAGCACTGTGTCGCTTCTGTGAAACATCCGAGACAAAGTTTGATGTGGCAGGAAGGTTATATAAAGACCCATTGTCACTCAATTTCTTGTATCCTTCTCACAAAACTTCGGTGTGCGTGTGGGGGACTCTGCGCTGCAGTTCTAACATGGTTGATTAACGTAGGCCGGCAGAGTGTACTATAAAACCTGTGGTGCTCTTGGTGTCCTGGGGAAGACTCCTTCTTAGTGCTTTATGTTTGTTTGCTTTGATAGAGTAGATTTTATTCTCTGTGCTTTTGCGTGCTGAAACCACGATATGTTTATGAGGCAAGCAGTTGCGGGTGACTACAGAGTAATCTCTTGCCACCTATGGCTCTTTAAGGCGCACGAATGCCTAAGCACGCGGGTGCTATTGAATTTTTAACGACATAACTTTAAAGGCGAAGGCTTTAGATGCCCCCACAAACACAAAATTTGACGGTCGGTGGCGTCGTTGTCAACGCGCAGTAATCCTGAAAATCATCAACACGCGATCACGACATAGTCACTTGGTCAAACGTGGACTGATCTCGGGGACTTTCACTGTAGTCACATTAGCTGCCGAAAGCTCTAAAGAGAGGGCAGAGTGACCAATAGAGTCGAATGTAAAGCAGCTGTCCGTCGTCTTATGTGAATGCATATGTGTCTGTGTGAGTTCTTCCTTTGTCTTTATCGCATAGACTTTACGCCAAGCATAGCTATGACGTCACTGGTCGCTACCTGGCAACCCTTCGATAGCTCCTGTGCCTGGCATCACACAGAATGAGAACCACATTGTTGCGTTTCTAAGGGCCAGAGAACAAAAAAGCTAAAGGAAAAGGACAGTTTCGTTAGCAAGAAGCAAAATTAATCAAGGGCACGCAGTTATTAGCCTGAATAGAAGGTGAAACTGAAAATGGCCCACCGCAGAAGTAGGTGTCGTGCGAGGTACGATAAAAGAATACGAGACTACTTCGTTAGTCTGCAGTTCAATAAGCTGCCTCCAAGTGTACTACGCTCCCGGACTAATACAAGTTAAAAAGGTTTGTCATCATTTATTTATCGTCTTAAGCAAAATGGTGGTTCTCTTTCCTGAGCCGTTTTTTTGTTTTTTTTGTATTTTATTGCATCAGGAACGGCGTCGATTGCTGCTTTCCGCGGTTGATAGGCACTGCCACTCAAGCCGTATGTGGATTTAGCAGGCCTGATATGCGTATTTAATCCTTGTGAAATGAGCAACAAATAGTATAATTTCATTATTATAATATTATTACTAATACTACTAATAATCGTATTAGTATTATTACGGTACATGATTATTGATTGATTGAATGAATCCTAATAGTATGTACATTATGATAAGCTAGTCGGTGAATGGCTTAACGATGCAGCAGTCTGCCCAACATGGCGTACTATGAAGAAAGAGAGAAAGAGAAAATTGCACAGCCTGGTATGGTACAGTATAGTATAACATGGAAGTGGGCAGGAAAATTTAAGGCGAGGATGCAATGTGGACGCAGGGAAATGGGAAATGGAGAGGGTAACAAGTGCGTATTCATGCATAATATGGGTTATATCACGTGGGTGGGAAAGAAGAGTGTTAGGGGGAGCAAAAGAAGCATAGCGAAGACATGTAGATTATAGCTAAACAAAACTTTACATGGTGAGATGGTGCGTAGGTAATGAGAAAATAGCTAATTAGTGCATAGCGAATGGAATGGAGCACAGCAGTTGGGATATCGCACTTAAATTTTCCAAATATGTATAAAAATTTTTCTATATCGTAGCAATTAATGGGAAAGAAAATTAAGGGTGAGGAAGAGGGTATGGCGACAACCTTGGCTGTTTTCACAGTCCTTGCATCACTAATTCTTATTTTCTCAATTTTTTTTATTCTCTCTCTCTCTCTCTATCCAGTGCTTGAACTTGGGACAAAGTCTAGATTGCAACTACACAGCATAAAGGTGAAATTGTTAATATCTCTCCCATCTTCTCTTTCAACGACACTCGTACGAGGAGTGGCTTCTTTGACGGGCCGCTCACGAACCTCATATCCTCCGCCACTCGTCTTGACGTATATACTCTCCGTCACTGCCGCGAACATCGTCACCACTCACACTCTTCCTCGGCATAGTTTCGAGGAAGGAGCAAGCACCGGGCGAAGGGTCACAAAAATGCTGTATGCTAACGTTCCAACGTGGGTTAACGGACAGTGCATGCGGTTGCGCTGACCGTCACATGAAGCCAGACCTTGTTACTGCCTGACGTAACCATAACGACCGCATGCGTTGCTTTTGTCTGAGAGCTCGTCTTCCACGTAACGAATTACCCAACTATACCCGAATGACAAAAGGCGGGATAGCGGTGAACGCTATACAAAGCAGTGCCGCCCCGAGCGTTAACTGGTGTAAACCGCGGCTTCGAAAGACGGAGCGCCGTTCCCCCTGAGCCCACCCCCTAACTTTCAGCATTGTTTCGGTGCTCTCAGCAACAAAATGCCCTTGAGTTCCTGCCTTTATTTTGTTTCCCCGACGTGCACGAATGCGTTGTGACGACGGAACGCGCCGTTGCCCTGTATATATGAACAACCTGCTGTGATCCCCACATTGTTCTATAGCGTCATTGTTGCACGGAAAAGTTGACGGTGATGGCGGTGGAAGAGGGAAAAGAGGGAGAGAATTGGTGCGTTGCCTACCCGCGGTGCTTTTGTACAATTCGATGCGCTACGCGCTGTAGACGCGGGCAGTATACACTTGCTCATTGTCGCCTCCTTGCGTAAGTAAACGCACCTAACAGCGCGGTCACGAAGCATGCATATAAACGTGCCAGAAATCACCATTCAAAGGTTTCAAGGATGAACTGAGAAAGCGGTTTGATAGAATGAAACATTGTTGCAGAACACGCTGTTGCAGTCATTACATATTATGAGCGACCGACACAACGAAAGGAAGTGCGTTAGCTATGGAGGGGATTTTCGAGAAATATATAATGCAACGTGCCCCGTGAACTGCCATTACTCGCGTTCCGTTGAAAGGTGCAGCAGTCGTTTTCTCGTATGCCTGACACAGTGTAAAGCTATAGCGGCACTCGGGACGACTTTTCTTGGCATTGAAGCGAAGGCTACGGAGCCTAATTACGTGCATCCTACCGCCGGTAAATGTGGTTTCACTATAGCACCCGTATTTTCAACGTTAAATGTAAAAAATCCCTCCTTTATTTTCTACGTGGAAATATTTTAGACACGATGCCGCAACAGACGCCAGCAAGATAGATTCATGTATTCAACGTTACAGCGTTTCCGGACGCGCGAGTGTGCCTCAAATGCTAAGCGGCGTCTGCGTCTACATGAAACTCTGATGGTGCACCTCCGTCGCTTCCCAGAACGTTACAAGGCGCGCGCCAAATCGGGACTACTTCGCGTAGTGCTACTTGTGCAAAAGCTCCGCCACCGTAGCTTTCCCTTCAGTGCGTAGAAATGTTACAGCCTATAAATAATTTGAAGCTCCACCCACAGCGGTCGCCATCCCACCCAGGCAGAATTTGCACCCAATCGCAGTCGGTTATTTATGTGACGTCTGGCACGTTTCACGGAATTCCAGGCGTATAACTCGGTCGTATAAGATCCTGTTCATTTCGCTAGCTTTCGGTCGAAAAATTTTACTTCACAAATTTTATCGAAAACTCCAACATGACTCTGCGAAGCTAAACATTTTAACAAGAAATGACCAACTTCTAATTTATAATGTGCCTAATATTTACATCACCAGCAAGAATATGCTAATCGTTAGAACGGAAATCATTGCTCTGTTGCATAGATGAATGACAGGCGTGCTCCAGCACTGGGGGCAGATCATGTATTTATTTTTAGGTTGTAAGCGACTACAGCGTCTACTGTTGTTTGGCATTACTTGATTTTGGCCCACTTACGTTGATGTAATCTCTCTTCCGGTGACTGACGACCATGACCATAATTTAACATCTATAGCTGCGATAGCATAAGTTGGTAATGTATACCTGGACCCCACATAAAGTGAATCCCTCCTAAAGATAGCCGCAACTAGCGCGTGATAAAAATAAAAGTTAATTTGTTATGCACATTTAGGGGCTTTTCTAGTATGCACTTTTTTAAAGCGTCTTGAAACGCCAAGAGAAACGCAACGTGGGTCGTGTGTTCCCGCTAGCCCGGTTGTACATGTATACCAAGTGAGCGCTGAACGTCGTGCGAGCCAGGTGAGAGTCATGAGTGAGACTCGGGTACCGTATATCTTGGCCTACAAGTGCCCCTTCGCGGTGTGTCCCAACGTTGACAGAACTACGCTTTTATTAGAAACCCTCCGAACGGGACGGTAGGGGTAACGGGGCAAGCCTGAGAGAACTGCGGAAACCATGGAAAGCTTCCCTTTTCATTTTTCAGATGCCGACACCACCCTAGCTCTTCTATGGGAGAAATAAAAAGCGCGATGGTGTAACGTGCTTCATGACTCTGGTAGTGGTGCAATGGGTTGAACGCCCACCTGCCAACATCGTCGAATGGGTCGACTCTTGCGAATCCCGTGTTTTTGCCGTTTTATCGGGTTTCATTTGCCGACGTATTTCCGTCACGGAATTACGTCATAAACGTCATAAACCCGACACAAGGCGCTTTCGTCTTCAAGGCTTGGCCAGCAAGATGTGGCGTACGCGCCACGGTTCTGGCACTTGGCTTGGTGAACGCTCGTGCGAGCCAAGCACGAGCACGTGTGGGATGCACTGCAACACGCTGTGAGTGAAACTTCAAAAAGCGAAACCAAGAGACGCGAAGAACAACTTATTCGCAATCGTAGATAACGGGGTTTGTTTATACCTGAGGCTCAAAGCATATTCGTTCATCCCTCGCCTTAAAGACGAAAAAAAAAATCCTAATACGAGACGTGAAACCGTTGCGCAGTTTCTCGGCGCCAACATATTTACTGCAAGAAGTGTCGCTATAACCTACCTTCACAGCGTTGCACCTGATGTAGGAAACTGAACATAGTGTGGTTTCGCACACTGCCTCTGGGATAGAAGGAACCGCAACCCTTCTTCATAGAGTTTCCTAAAATTAGTTAATTTTAGGAAACGTTATGAAGAAGGGTTGAGCCAAAGTCGCGTTTAGTTAGACGGGACTTTGGCGCTACGATCATTGAGCCATTATAAAATTGATGGGTAGTGCACGGATTTTCCTATGAGGTTTTCATGCTTTCGGACTTGTAATGCACCTGTGGCTTTGTTTATTGCGGCGTTTCGGCTTCGTTCCGAATAAATGAACAGATGGTTGTGAACTTCGTGAACTGATTTGAAGTGGTCAGCCTAAGAAGGTAAAAGTGGTGATGCGTGATTGCTTAACTTTGGCAGAACTTCATCTTGAGGCAAAGTTAAATCAGGCCACGCGATGTCAAACAGAGTTGGCAAAATCAATATTCAACAATATGCGTGGTACCACCCATGATTACCATGCTGGATGAAGCACCGTGCGTCGCAGCTCCCATAGCCAATAGCGCCAGAGTTTCCTGTAGTGTATTTAAATGAAGCTCTATAACCTGCTGCGCATAAGGTGCGATTGGTATGAGTCAACCGAGTGACCGTTGCAGTCACAAGTCACTTGGTGACCTGCCACCTTCAGGTAGTTTCGCACAGGGTAGGACAACTTCATCTTCATGCTGGCGTACCGCGTTGCAGTGGTAACGCTCGGACGGGACCCCACCAGCCGTCTGGTAATGTGGAGCACTTTCCCATAGGGAGACAACGCCTGGGCGAGGGCTTCACTGGGAACGCGGCACGGCAGAAACAAGATGGTAAATTCAGTAACTTGGGGTCCCAGGGGTATATGCGGAAACGCGCTCTCCTCAGACGATGAAGTGCGACGTGTCTACGCTTTGTGCCTGTGTGGCCTCACTGTTGGCGGTATCTTGGTAGTTGAGGCCTCCAAAGTGCGTCGCAGCTCTCATAACCAATAGCGCCAGAGTTTCCTGTAGTGTATTTAAATGAAGCTCTATAACCTGCTGCGCATAAGGTGTGACTGGTATGAGTCAACCGAGTGACCATTGCAGTCGCAGGTCACTTGGTGACCTGCCACCTTCAGGTAGTTTCGCACAGGGTAGGACAACTTCATCTTCATGCTGGCGTACCGCGTTCCAGTGGTAACGGTCGGACGGGACCCCATCAGCCCTCTGGTAAAGTGGAGCACTTTCCCGCAGGGAGACAACGCCTGGGCAAGGGCCTCACTGGGTATGCGGCACGGTAGGAACAAGACGGTAACTTGAGTAACTTGGGGTCCCAGGGGTACGATGGCGTGGTGCTTTTCTCGGATGATGAGGTACGACGTGTCTATGGTGTGGGCCTGTGCGGCCTCATTGTTGGCGGTAACTTGGTAGGTCTTGCCTCCAAAATGTTCAACACAGTAAAATTCTTCGATTTCTACTATTGAAGACGTCTAGTCGACGACGTATTCAGGACTAGTCCCCTCATGAACAACAACGCCGAAAGCTAACGCCTTCTTCGGGGGCTGGCTTGCTATGGTGGGCGCTTGTTAGGCCAGGGACAGCCCGAGACGATCTGTGTCGAAAAAAGTTTATTCACGCAATCTAGAGGAAACGAAGGTTTCATAACATCCCAGTAATAAGGGTACATACACTTGGGCAGATGTATGTACTACGATAAACATCCCTACATTGCAATAAAGACATTATTGCTCTAATATACAAGACAATGCTGGCATACATGTACACAAAAACTCAATGCAATATCATGATACAATAGATGCAATGAAACAATAGGGTACAAACGAAATCATGAATAAGTATATTCAACGGGCGCTGCTACACACCATATCGGTCGAGAAATGAGTTTTACCCTTTTGTATTCAAAATTGACGAAAGAGCACGACCAATGACCCAGAAACTCGTGCTCTCCGAGGAAGAAAAGCTCCTCAGAGAGGAACACGAGGATGTCTCGTCTCATTCGGCCCTGTATCAGGCCACAAAGCACGCCGGCGGCAATTCGCAGCCACTGCCTCACGTCGGTTTTGCCAAAGGCTGAACAGCCCCGCAACTATTAAAATAGCCAAAAAACACCCGCACGGAAATCGGCCGTTGGACACGAATGTTCGCACACACTGTCCTCAAAAACCAGCATGAACCACACGCCAAAAGAGGCGGGAGACCACACATTAAATCGTGACATGTCGATTGGTTCCAACCATGACGCACTTGGGGCAAGAGGAAGTGCGAACCACCTACCATCGTTGCAACCGATCTCGAGTGGGGAGCAAGCCCCAGCCCAACCGCCAAAGTTCCGGAGATGCCCTGGTAACACTACTGTCGTTATTTGTTTCCAAAGGCGGTTCATCATAGATTGACAATGCTGCATGGGGCCCCCAAGGACAATGCCTCCTCTATTTTGCAAAGGGCCGTAGGAGGGTGGCCAGTGTGATCACCACTTTAGATTCGGCCACTTCTATCTCTGGGCATGTAGCCTCCAAACGTCGGTGGAATGTCAGAAGAGCTCGATACAAAGATGGTAATTTAGTTGATTGGGGACCTTGGTTAATTTGGCTAGCCGGCAGGAAGACACATAGGGAAGGGCTTAGATGGTAGCGAGCCAGTGTCTGAGCAGGCGAACCGTCATTGCTTAGTATTAGCAGTAAAGTGCGGAGGCACAAAGTAGAAGCCGTGATAGAAACGCCGGGAAATGCAACCTTGATCTTGTGGTTGAGCCAACGCCAAACAAAATAACAATTCTGTGCCACCAGACAAAAAAAAAGAACTGATACAGCTTTGCACTTTCCTGGAGACGTGTAGCGGTGGTTTTACTATGAGGCAAAGGTACCAATTTTTTTTTAGGTATACCGTTTGAGATAAGTATCGAAGTTCCAAGAGGGGAAGTTGAAGTGCACACCTGGCTTTTTTTTACATCATTTTGAAGAGTTCGTAGAATGGGTGACCAGATGCTGTCCTGTACACCAAATGCAGTGAGAGTAACGCCCAGTATTGTAATGTTAGGAGACCACTGTAATGGCTACGTGATGCTAGTACGACCGCTGGGGTAGCCATAAAGATATACTGGCTTTTAGAAAATTGTAAACTTGCACCGGAGACAATGCCGAATTAATGAAAAGTATCAAGAGCATGCTGTATTGACTGTTCATTATGTACATATAGATTAATATCATCTGCATATGTAGTGACCTTTACTTGAGTGTTATCAGAACAAGCAGTTAATGGTTTTGAGAACTTTGTAGTTTACTATGGGACAGCATAAAGCCCTCCCGTGAGCCTAACACTTCTCTCAAGAGCAGCCGAGACAGCATAAAGCATTGCGACAAATCGCTTCATATACGCGTGTCTTTATCATATATATGGCCAGGCACCTATAAGGTTCCAGCTCTGGGTCGTCTGTTAAAAGGCGTAAGCGATTCTTGTAGTACATTACGTAAGTTACCACTCCATCTAAAATAAAAGAACAGACTAGCCAAGTGCCTTTTTAACAACGGTGGACGAGGGTGCATTATTTAGCATTATAGAAAAGATGGATGCGCACCAAAGCACCCCCACGCAAAACAAATATCAGCGTTCAAGTAAAGCTTGTCTGTTATTACGTTGAATCTGTATTTGCGGACAATTTTTCTTAGCATAGCAACCAACGTGAGGGCGCAACTAAACACAACACCGACTCGCCCAACACTTAACACTTGGCAATTAAGGCAAAGCTGCAAGGGTGGAAGTTCTGCGCATGTACCACTACGCGAAGTAGTCCGTTTTATATGTATACCGCATTCCGTATACCGTTGTGGAAAGTATTGGCTCTGCACGATCACCGTTTCACATCACCGCGAAAGTCGCTTCGCCCTCGAAGTACACGCAGAATGAACTGCTTTCTCAAGCTTTCAAAAACTCTAAGTGACAACGCCCCGCCGCGGTGGTCTACTGGCTAAAGTACTCGGCTGCTGACCCGCAGCGCGCGGGTTTGAATCCCGGCTGCGGCGGCTGCATTTCTGATGGAGGCGGAAATATTGTAGGCCCGTGTGCTCAGATTTGGGTGCACGTTAAAAAACCCCAGGTGGTCTAAATTTCCGGAGCCCTCCACTACGGCGTCTCTCATAATCATATGGTGGTTTTGGAACGTTAAACCCCACTTATCAAATCAATCAAATAAATCTAAGTGACAACGAATAAATTAAAACAAATATGAATATTATTACTGGTGTAAGCTGCGTCCTGTGTCGAAGATCTACGTGCAGTACAGTCAAGGCAGTATTTTTTCACGTGACACGTTGAAAATAAGGACGCAGTTGTAGGACCACACTCAGTAGCGGTAGGATACGAACGATCAGGTTCTGTATCTTTCGCTGCATTGCTAAGAAAAGCAGTCCGCGACTATCGTAACCAAGTTTTCTCTACGGCTTCAAGAAAAAAACTGCTTCAACGTTTAACGTTTCACTGTCTTGTTGGCGAGAATTCTCCGAATTCTTTGGGAAAAACTGTATTCTGCATAAACATTACAAACGCACTAAACCTTTAATAATACGATATAGTTGTGGCACCACCAATGCGAAATATGATATACGGGAGTAAATATCAGGAAATGCAAAGTTATTCGTCCCCGAAACACTAAATTTCTGTCTATTTAACTTTGAACTGCAGCATGGAACTATATAATCCGTTAGTTGTAATGAACATTCATAGCATCATAAATATTATCTAATATAGACAGGAAGAATATAAAATTCTTTCCGAGTACAACCGCACAGGTAATATAAAGGTCACGAAATCTTGTCATTTGCTCCCTCTCGCATGGGAAATTTCGCGAATGGAGTTTATTGCATGACATATACCAGAGAAAAGTGCTTCACGAGCCGCTTACTTTATCACCGCTCTGTGTGTCCCATCTCCTTGGTTATCGCTCCGAGTTCAATGTGTTTTGTAAAAGCAGAAGCCTGCTAATTTTTTAGAATTCTGTTCGCTGTTCCTGTTTACTAACTATACTCTGCTGCTTATTTATTGTTTTCATGTTCTCTATTCTCTCAAGCATTGCGGTACACAAATGAATGAGCGAATCATTTTTCGCAACTCAACTGTGGCATCGAGGACAAGAATAGGTAATGTGGTCTTATTTTAATGTTTTTGTTCATTCAAAAACTTAGTGATCTTACAAAAATTTCAGTTACATTACTAGTTTACTTCTATTTGCTGCAACCTATAAGTTAAATTACATGGCTACATCGGCTACATTAAGCTTGACGATTAGAAACAAGGTTCGATGATTTAGAATGCGACGTACTGTACTGTGGAGGAAGGAGCCTTATGGTTCATTCACACTGAAGGCGAGGTGGCCAAAGCGGTAAGACGGCAACGCGGAAAGCGGTGAAAACCTCCTTTCCAGGCGGCAAAAGTTGGCGGAAAGCGAGGTGGCATGGGCGATTGCTCTCGCAGCAATTTCTCACCGCCTGCCGAAGCTTGCCGCTTTGCCGCAGCCATAGAGTTTCTCATAAATACCTAGAGCGAAGTGTGGCGCCACTGTCTATGCGAATTTCTTAAGAGGCGATGTTGGAGCGCTTGGAATGACGGTATATGTGTCTGCGAGGCTTGTGTTGGCTGGTGTTGAGCGAGGCTTCGGCTCAAAAGCGAATACGACTGTGTAAATAAAGCTTCTACAAAACAAAACTTTCATACGCGGATCTTATTCACGCGTAAAATATCCTGAAATAAAAGTCCACTCACCTTGAAGGCACAACAAAGGTGCTCTTCTGGACACTAATTCCACCATACTATCAAATTTTGTAATGGCAGCATTTTGAGGCAATCAGAAAGTATATAGCAGCTCACTTGGCCAATTAGCATCAATTAATGGCGGAATTCGACAATGTCTGGAATAGCACCCCAAAACGGCAAAGGAAAGAAACAGACGACATAAACGTGGTGGAAAGAACGCTCGCTTTGTCGTCTGCCTGCCAAGTCTAGCGGCCGTTGGTTACTTCTCACGCTTCGTAAAATTGTTAATCAACATGGAAGGCTCTAGTATTCAATAAAACATGTTTCTGTGCAATGAAAAAAATAAATAGCTTATTACGTGCTCTTTTAGTAAGAAATCAGTCATTTTACCGTGAAGCCATGCAGACGCGTATATGACGTATACAAATCCGAGTCAAGTTCGAAGCTCACGTATCCCGTCATTCCCTTGCATCCAGCTAGGGTGCACGGCTAGAATGGGGAGGTGTGATGACTGCGGCGGCGGCCTCTTGCCTAGCGAGGCCCCTCTGCACGTTCTCGCCGCTGGGGGGAAATTTGGCGCGTCAGTCCGGGGCGCTGTTGGCATGTGCCGACTGTGAGCATGTGTTGCTCGTGTCTCGTAGGTGACGGAGCATCGCAAGTTAGCTGTCGCTGTTCACGAAGTACGGCCTGCTTTCTCTATCGCTTCCCGATTTCTTGAAGGAGCCGATGTCAGCGGTTGTCGTCGATTTTTGAACCACTCTGAAGAATGCCGTCGACGTAAAAAAAAAAACGCAGAGGTGGTGCTTTGTGCCAGGTTGCGACGCCGGCTACAAGTTCTGCGGTGAAAGACTATCTCTCTTTCGTGCACCTGCCCGTCTGAAAATGAAGCACCAGCTTGTGACGACGTTACACTACCTGTCGAAGCAGCAGAGGTTGCGATTGACCACGCTGACTACGTTGAAGAACGCAGTGATGACCGCCTCACCTATTATATTGCAGGATATGTAGCCAGGAAGCGGATCTCCTCAACCCAATGCGAAGCTTGCAAGGATGCCTGCCTCGTGACACGTGATAGTGTGACGGACCAATTGCCAGCAGAAGCGTGTAAAAAGTGGGACATGGGGGGGGGGGGGGGCTTCTTTACCCGTCTGTCCGTCTATATAGTCTAATCAAAACCCTTGAGGATAGACTCGTGCATTTAGCACCACGCGCTTGCACACCGAAGTAGCGAAGGATTTTTTGCACCTAGCAGCCAATGTGCCACAAATTGGCTGCAGTGAGCATTCAGCTTCTTTAACATCATCGGCTGTCAGGTTCTACAGCATTACGCGTGTCCATTTTCTGCTGAAAGGGCTAAACCAGCATGCTGTGCAGAATAAAGCCAAGAAGGTGAAGCCCTGTGTTATGTAATGTTTTATAGTACTGTTTCCAATAAACTTGTATCAAGCCACCAGTCTTGTAGCGTTGTACTTTATTGTATTCTTCTGCCGCACTGCATAAAAACTGTATTGACTTCCACTCTTTAAAATACTATTGCAATCGAAAATGTATAACAAATCTGCGAGCGACACACGCAGGGTTGTTGCCACCTGCTGGTCTGCGGGAGAGATTCCTCTTAACTATTTTTCGCGTGACAAGCGCGCCCACCTCGCAAGAAGTGGCCGCGAAACCCACGCTCTGTATCGGCTGCGTAGTTTGCGCTTGTAGATTACACGCGGAAGTTTCTCGACGTCAACAACATAATTGAAAAGACTACCGCTGTAAAACTGAGCGCGGTCGAATCATTTACCTGCCCAGAGGCAAGCAGACGACGCGAGAAAAGCACAGCGCCCCCACCGGCCGCGCCACCGCGCGGCAGGAACGCGCTTTTGGGCCAGCCTCCGGAAGCCGGTCATCACACCTCCCCATTCTAGCCACCCTAATCCAGCAGCTCACTAGCGCCAGCTTTCCCTCTTAGTATGATTGTGAGAAACTCTATGGCCGCAGCCAATCAGAACGCCACGTGGTCGAGGCTCGGCGGCAGCACTGGTGTGCCTTTGGGAAAAGCGTCGCCGCGCGATAGCGCCACGTGCTCAAAAACGCCAGATGCCCCTCCTCCTCGGCCGCGCGGCGATCCAAAGGAGGCGTGTGGTCGGAACAGGTGCACGAATTTGCCGCCTTGTTCGATAAGTCCGCTTGCCCGCTTTGCCGCACCGCCTTCAGTGTGAATGGGCCTTTAAGCTATTTCTGTACCACGGTGTAAGATTGTTTGTATCTTACACCGTTCCCTGTACGTTGGTTCCAGAATGTATTAAGGACGGCTTAGAACAGATGTTCGACGATTTTAAGTGCGATGTACTGTGTTCGGGAAAAAAAAGTTTGGCGATTTAGAGTACTATGTGCAGTCCACTATGGAGCTTACCGAGAACGGCAGCGACAAAGGCGCCAAAGTTTGCTTAGAAAAAGTGGTCATCGGTTTTCAGTACATGGTGCCCGAAGCCGTCCCGTGGGCCTCACACCCTATGGACAAATATGAGTTTAGAAATGGTGGTTAACGACTTAGAGTACTTGGTACTCTATACTATGGGAGAGCTAAAAGCCGTCCCGTAGACCCCCTGAAAGGGCAAACCGCAACGGTGACCCAGAACCACATGTCATTGCAGAGAATACCTCTTGCGTGCGCCTTTTGTATATATATATATATATATATATATATATATATATATATGGCTAGGCGTTTATAAAGTCTCTCCTCTACGTTGTCTTGAGGAAAGGCGAAAAAAAAAACCCTTGGTATTTTTAAATATTTTCCAGACGCTCTATTATGAAACGGCAGACAAGCCAAATGCCTTTTAAGCAAAAGTGAAAGTGGGCACATTGATAAGCTTTACTAGAAGTGGCTTTCAAAGAAAATCGTGAACAACGACTGCGGTTAGCGTCTTACATAAAAAGTCACGTGATCACTCCATGCTGCGCGTCTACTTCTTCGTAGCGGCATTCGCGTGAGTGAGTGAGTAAGTGAGTGAGCAAATATTTATTTGGTCTTGCAAAATGCGATAAAATGCACATCCGGCTAAACTCCTTACGGGACTGAGAGGTATAGTCAAGGAGGTTTTAAAGAAATGCCTTTTTTAAACCTCCTTCGGTATAGCCTGTTGGCCCTCTCATGAGCGTCACGTGAGTATAATAGACTAAAATTACAGATAGTGGATCACGTTACCACGCTCTCATCACGAGGGGCGGGAAAGTACGCCACGGTGTATAGGAGACTAAAGCCTCCTAACAAGGGCTCGTCGTAACTGCCGTCGTGAGGAAGTGGCTATGGACGAAGCGAAACTGTTAAGTGGCCGCATTATGACGCAGTCATTCAGGTAATGCACAGTTGGTGAAAGGAGAGGCCACTACAACCACAACACACCAGTAGAAAGTACAGCAGAATGTTCAAAAGCAGGTCAACATACAGTGTCCGCTTTGGCTTCGGCCATGACACTTTCGGATAGCTTTAGGTATCATACGTAATTTTTTGTCAGCATTCAGGAAAAACATGCGGATCGCTTCACCGTCGCCTTGAAGAGTAGAACGAAACAGCGCAGTTTGGTCGGCCCCGTTCACATCTCCATCTCAACATATCTCCACTCAGTAGGCGTCCTAGAATCCCTACTGCAATTTCAGCTGGTTAGTGCACACTACGCCATAATTCTTCCTAATGAGACTGGATGAAGTATAAGTCCGTAAGGCCATGAGCGCAATGGCGTAGATGCGGACTTTGTTGATGCTTGCAGTTTGCAGTTGTTATACCACACCTACTCGCGAGGCAATTTGCTATCCGCTGTTGTAGCTGCGACATTGCTTTTTTTATTTAAATCTGGGTCAATTTTTATTTCAGAACAGCCTGCTCTTTCTGTGACTGTTTTTTTTTCATGTTTTGCCACTCTACATAAATTATGATAGACGGGGCAACGTTACCACGATTGCCATTGCATCTCACTATATCAAGTATGCTTTAATGAGAGCAGCAAATGTGCGATACGAACAATCTACGCATTAGTTCTCTAATGTCACGACTCTGCGAAGTAAAGTTCCTTCATACGAGGCTCCATAGCTATTGTAAATGGAAAATGGAAAATCAAAATGTAATTTCCATTACCTAGGCTTTCAGTTGAAACGAATAACTTCGTGGCAGCGACCACACGTCGTTACCCTACGAAGTCGCCGTCGAGAAAAGCACTATTTTCACTTATCCAAACCTTGAGGCTAATAATAGGTTCGCCCGCCTTATCAAAAACCACTCTCGCGAGACAGTCGCTCCGTCCTCGTCTTTAAGCGGTACATCCGCAATGTAGGTCATGCCGCCTCCTCAGCCCAGCCCCACAGAGAGCAGCGACGAGCTATTACAGAATCGCCTCTCACGCATTAGCAAACATACAAAAACTCGCATGTATCTCTAAAGCGCGTGGGCACATACCCCCAAGTGAAAACGCGCAGGGCGCCCAGTTGTACAGGATTGTTCTAGTCGTACGACACGCAGGCGAAGTGAGATGGGCATAAGATGAGTTTGTCCTTGGAACGCTCGTAACAAGCGTCCGCTCTTGTGCTTCTAATCGGTGGACCAGACTCGGGATCGTATGCACGCTCATTTCCCTCCGATGGCTCCGCTTTCTCTTAAACGTTCTCGGCGGCGTTAAACACCGAACGTTATTATGTACGGTGGCGTTCGCGCAGATGCACTGCTCAGGTACGGACAGTTCTTCAAAGAATGTTCACGCTGACTTCGGTCATGTAAAAACGTACAATAGCACAAGCGCCTGATACCGTCTCGTTGGTAACGGCTCTCGCCTATAAGAGAGAATTCTGGCGTGGTAAATATAAAAGAGGGAAAATAAAAATAATAGATGAGTGAGTAGAACTTGGACGTGTGATTTTTCACCATTGGTTGGCTTTGCTAACGGTTGTCTTGGTTTATTTGCTCATCTAAAGTAACTGGAGATGACTGCTTTCGTGTATTTCGATGCTCTCGTCGACATCTTTGCTGATAATAATGCGCTATAGGGCTATCAAACTACGTGAAAAGTTATTATGCTATCAGCATTCAAAAAAAATGGCAGCATATTCACAGGGTGAATGATGGAGAGTGGGGCGAAGCATCCGTCTGTACATTCGTTCTTGCTTCCGTCTGTGTGACCATCCGTACATCCATCCACCCGTCCGTGCGTGCGTCTGTTCGTGTGTCCTCAAGTCCATCCGTGAGTCCATCTCTGCGTTCGTCCATGCATGCGCCCCTGCGTCCGTCCATCCGTCCATGCAGCCATCCATGCGTCCATCCATGCATCTGCCTGTGTGTTCGTTCGTCCATCTATTGAACACTTCAAGTACCACCATCTCGCATATTTTCATCATATATTCCCCATATAGAAGCACCGCCATCCAGCGGACATTCCAAGGACTAAACGAGAGGTGGCACACGCACACTTTGTTACGGCGCTTCGTGTCTACTTCCCACCTTTAACCACCTCGAGTTCAAGGTATATACTAGTTCACTGTATTCATGGCACTGCGGCCCCACGCTCGCTAAAGCTTTCTTAAACCAAGGAGGTTGGGCCCAGCGAGTATAACGTAGCAAACTTTTTCCTGTCAGATAGTGCTCAATGTATTCGCTAATGGCTGCTGATGGGGAATGAGAGACAGGAGAATTTTGCCTTTAGTTAACGCGCACGCTGCGAATTTTTTGTTGTTCAAGAACGCACAGGAGAAATCTCCCACCGGCACCCCCTTGCAGGTCAAAGCGTAAGACATGTTACGTACTACGACAAAGGACGAACGGGTGCCGCCTAAAGGAGCTTCGCCCCTAAAAAACAAACGTAGTGTGGTCAGGAAAAGTGGTTAACAATTTTGAGTAACTCTGTTTAAAAAATGTGTTTATGGATTTCGAGTACTTCTTACTCAACTATGGGAGAGCACCGAGCGGTTCCACTACACAAAAAATAAACAAAACAGAAAGATTTTGTGTGTTTAGAATAATTGGTTATCAATTTAAAGCACTTGATACTCTACTAGGGGATAGCTTAAAGCCTTCCCGTGGAATTTAGCATTAGACATAGCGTTACTACCGCGATGCCGCATAAGTCGTTTCTCATTTTTCACTTTTTGCAAACCGACAAATGTTTGGCTATATGACGGGCTGAAGTTTTAGAAAACAGCCCACTCATTTTCTACACTTTTGTTCTCCTATTTAGCAAAATATATTCAAACAGATGTTCTTTTGAGCAACATAAAAATTATAAGAGATTTCCTTGGACTTAACGCGCGTTCCTTTATGTAAAAAATTAATGAGGGACTGTCCCTCGAAAAAACGAAAATTGAAAACTTGCTTTCAGTTTCGACTTTAGGAGCTGTTGTTCAAGGAAATTTATTCTCTCGATTGGATTGGATAAACTTTTATTTGGTCCTCCAAAATACAGATCACTGTGTTGCGGGCAGCTCCCACGTGGGGACTGAGATGCCAAGCTCCTCAGTCACCCCTCGAAAAAACAAAAATTGGAAACTTCCTTTCAGTTTCGACTTTAAGAGCTGTTGTTCGGGAAAATTTATTCTCTCGAACAGTGAACATCAATTACAATGCAACAGAACATCACGACGGAACACGAAATGCACACGCACACACCAAAAAGTGTTACAAAAATATATGTTTACATAAGTACATTACATGGTAAACGATGAACACACAAATAAAACGTGAATATGTATACGTTACGTATTTACATAGCATTTATATGATGGTTGTGCCAGCATTACACAAACATCAATTTACCAGAACCAGGCAGGACTGAAAACAAGGCTTCACGCGTCTTTCACAGACGAACACGAAAGGAGCGTGTGTTAAGAGAAAGCGCTTAACGATTCAGAGTACTGGGTACTCCACTATGGGAGAGCACGAACCCGTCCCGAAATTGCCCACTCCAGAATCAAAAGGAGCTCGTGTGTGTTTAGAAAAAGTGATTAACGATTTAGAGTACTAGGTACTCTACTATAGGAGAGCATAAAGCCGTCTCGTAGGCCTCCCGCGGTATAGTGCTTTATCCGGGGCACCTCACGGTTTATGGGACGTCGTAGACGAAGTGATGAGGTTTTTTTTTGGGTACAACGCTTATGACCTTAAAATTATCTATGAAGTTGTTCCTTAGTGTAATAGTGAACTTTTACAGTTAGTGAGGATAGCCTTGTTCTTTTTTTTAAAAAAGCGTTATAAATAAAGAGAAAAACCGACTGTCACGGTAAACAACAAAGATATCATTTCAGTGTTTTATTTTATACTGGCTCACATGTTCTAGTTCTCTCATTTATCTAGATTGCTTTTAGACACCTAAATTCACGTGTGCCAAAGAGCCTAAGGATTTTTTCCCACCCTGCTCCACATGAATGACTTACGCAGTGACTTATGTGCAGTTAAATGTTTCACACCCGGTTTAAATTTGTAAGGAAGCAAGAGAAAGGAAAGGAAGTAAGTGTGACACACAATTCACGCATATATCTTCGTGATAAGTGTTTGTACACGGGGTGGTAGCCCACTACATGGAATTCTCACCGCCATGGACGTAGCCAGCAATTTATTTCGCGGAAAGTTAAACACACGTTGTTTTTTGGGCGCGGGCATTGGTATGTGTGCGTGCGTACACGTGCACGCAAAACTGAAAACTTTGAAGGGTTGAACCGCTCATTTTTCTGTTTATCCGGCTAACGCCTATTTTCACCGCGCCACCTACGAATTCATCCGCAACCACCTCGGTCTGGAAAACGAACCCCACAGCACTCACGGCCCCCATCCCAGAAGAGGCCTCACCCCCACTTACGGGCTCGCTTTTATTGGGGTCACCCTCGCAGTTCTCGGTGCAAACACCGCAGGATAACAAAAGACGAAAAAAAATGAATGGCGATGGAATGAGGCAAACAATCAAGTCATACAAAACGACATGTACGATGCTTACACGGCTCCTAGACGGTGGCGCCGGGTCGTGGTCTCAGAGGTCAAGGAAGTGACCCCCTCCCCCTTCCCTTCTCGCCCACCTCCTCAGGGCGCCGACTGGACGGCCGAAGGTCGACATCGTAGCTGCGACGGCACGCGAGCGGATATTGAACGCAGCCGATGAGCCCAAGATACCGATGGCCGGCGAGCGGGGCACCGGAACAGGTCTTCGTATGCACCGATACAGAGCTGCCTTCAGAGGCACCCAGTGTTCGCTATTGTCATTGCCATGTTGTTTATTCGAGTCGATTAGGAGATGTCAGTGATTGCGAAGCAAGTAAGGACGGCTATAAAATCATCGTGTGTTCTAGCCGGGGCGCACTATATTTCTTTGTACGCATTTTTTTTTTTTGCCGAGAAGTGGATGGCCCACTGTGACCTCTCCAATAATTACTCAACGAATGCGCCGAAGCTTCATTTTATATTACACAATAATAAGCTAAACGGCGTCCACTCATGACAAAGATGCAGAAAGCAAGAGTGTGCTATTCCCCATATAATATGTGCTAACAAGCTCAGGCTGCTCTTTCAGACTCCGCGATGCGCTTCGGTAATTGTGGCCCACCACTACATGTAATTCAATAAAGCGCCTCTTCCATCTCTCTCTCTTTTCTTTGTCCGTTGTGCCTGTTTCGTGGAACTGAGCCAGCCCCCAAGCTTGCGCTGTTCGGTAATTACTGGCATGGCATAACAAATAAAAAAGCCTGATAGGTAATCATCAGTGACGTCTTCATACGCGAAGTCGAGAGGTTTGAATTCAAAGCACGTGATTTCTGATGTTACCATATCTGTAGGTAAATAAAGGTGGCTTGATAAGATGTCTACGTTTCTCTGTACTATAGTCTGAGAATAGTTGACTGCACACTGTAAGTTAACGTTACACAAAACGGATATAATGAATTTAACAATGAGAAATTCTAGCAACAAAGACTATGGTGCAGCAGCCAAAAGGCAGTGCTAAGTGAAAAAGTGTAAAATAATTGTGTAAAAACAATAGAATGTTAATATAAAACTTATTTATTAATGGCTCACAGTTTCGAAAAAATACGAAGTTACAGAGAAAATATTCTGTCTTCTGATTACATTATCGGTGTGTTAATTGTATTCTATAAAAGGCAAACCCGGAAACCAAAACTGTGATAAATTTCATGGGAACGCAATAAACGCATAAGTGTCTTCGATAAAACTTTCATAACCAAAATGAAGTGATTTTCCCCAACAAAAAAAAACAATGGTGTATTGAAAATGAGCCAAATCCAGCACCTGCTTATAAAAGCTGACGCATATCCATCAGACCGGTTCTGCGTCAACAATCGGGACCAAAACAACGAACGTAACCACAACCAACTTGTTTCATTTGCGGCCTAGTTGCTTCGTTATCATCGTTACTACGCTGTACAATTTTTTTTGGCAACTTGGTACTTACCAAGGGACGTTATCTTGTAGCGCAAAACTCGAATGGAAAGAGCGGTATGCCAAATTTCTTACGCCTGCTTGTCGGTTAGTGTTTTTTTTTTTGTTTCTCACTGCCCATGCAATCCTTCTTTCCTTTGTGCCTGTATACTTTTAACGGAAGAACTTGGGAATTGTCATTGGCCCCCTATCTATATTTTTTGAAGAAGTGATCCCAAACGGCGTGCGATAAAACCAGCAAAGGTTAAACTAAAAGAAAGAAGGAAAGTTGAATCATTTTGTCAGCCTCCAATCACAGGATCAGAAAACGCTGCTGACAGACCAGGACATTGTGCCTGTTTCCAGGAAGAACTCGCTCTGCAACTGTAATCATCGGCACAGATGAAAGCACAACATGGCGTTAATTATAGCGTAAAACAATATTGCTGTACTAATCATTCGCAGTCATTTAGACTACATTTGTGTGGTCAATTCAAGGCCATATTGCTTGTTCTAATTGGTGAGAGGCAACACCAAGTTTTACACCTAAATACCAGCGACAGTAAACTACAAAGATTTTGGCTGCAATATAGGTTTTATGTCGTTTGGTGACAGAAGCAGACACAAAATCGTTGGAATAGGCCTCATTACAATAACACATTCACAGTGGGGCTCTGGCTGTCGCTGTACTATCACCATGGCAATATATAGTTTGACTACTGAAGAACTGGTTTTTCTTAGTTTCATTTAAACGGGAGTTAGCTCTTTTAGCGGGTGGTCGAGGTAACCACTGGTCATTAAGGCCAACAGACTAGATTCCAAGAGAAGCCAAACGCTCTACGGGGAGACAGAACGTTATGTGGGTAGATGTGGTCAAAAAGTTTGTCGGTATAAATTGACGGCAGTAAGCACAGGACAGGGTCGATTGGCGGAACATGGGAGCTGCACCTGCCTTGCAGCAAGCGTAGTCAAGTTGATAACGATGATCATAATTAACCCTTTTAAGGAAAAAAAACACGCCACATCCAATGTAGACGGTATGGTGTTTGTGTGCTATGTAGTTGTTCCACCCATGTATAAGAATTTTATTCAATCAAACAGCTTTGAGGCATTCCTTTCCTTTCCCCAGTAAGAAATCGTTTCAGTTGTACGCGTCCTGCGGGAATGTTAGATCACTAACTAAAAGCAAAAATAAAATCTGGCAGTCTTACATAAACGTTGGCTGCATTGGAGCAGGTGCATCAGCTTTCAGCTGTTAATCATAGCTTGTTTCTTTCATTCTTTCTTTCCTTCTTTCTTTCTTTCTTTCTTTCTTTCTTTCACTACAACTAAGATACTAGTACAAGGAAAGCAACCGCTGATATTCCCTATACCTAGCATATATCGTCTCCCCCACATTTCACTATTGACCAAACCAGAGGAGAGTTAAACAGACACGAACGCCGACAACGCGCGTCCCACATACGTAAAACCAGTAGCCGCGTTCGTTGGCAAATGCGCCGCTTCGAGAGCGTGGCTCGCAGTCATGGGGCTTCGGAAGGGGAAATCAGCGAGGGAAACAACGTGAGAAAGCCTATAAAAAAAAAAGAAACAGGTTGCGGGCGCCTACGTGACTTGACCTTAAATTAAAAATAAAGAAATAATCAAGTGAAGAAATCTCCTGCAGAAAACGGCCTGCACTGTCTGCGCGGAGCTTCGTTTCGTGATTTCAAAGAGCGTGGAAGCCGGAAGCCCCAAAAGGATGCGAACCACTGAGTTCGTATACAGGATGTCCCACATAACTTGAGCCAAGAATTCGAAAATGAAAGACACTT
Source organism: Rhipicephalus annulatus (assembly GCA_013436015.1). Taxonomy (NCBI): domain Eukaryota; kingdom Metazoa; phylum Arthropoda; class Arachnida; order Ixodida; family Ixodidae; genus Rhipicephalus; species Rhipicephalus annulatus. The sequence goes on from WOVY01006653.1 coordinate 90,733, forward strand.
CAGTGGCAAATCGAACCAAACGCGTACTAGTCACTCTAGCCTGTAGGTACTCAGGCTATCTTTTATTTCTCCCCATACTAAGTAATTAAGAATTTTAATTACCTAGTTTTAAACATGGGCTAGAAACTTTAAATATGAACACTGAGATGTTGAGCACTTTCAGAAATTACCGACAAAATTGTGTTCTGTACGATACGTCTAGCGCTGTTGTTTTTTCGCACGTTGTAAAGAAAGCCTATAGCAGCACTTCATAAGCAGTGCGGTCGCGGTCCGTCACACGGCTTCTTTTCACGTTTCGCGGGCTTTCTTAACAACGTGGAAAAAATAACAGCGTGAGACGTATTTTTAAATAATTAGTATGGGGAGAAATAAAAAAAAACCTGAGTACCCACAGGCTAGTGCGAGTACTATGCGTTTGGTTCAATTCGCCTCCCAAGTGTCTTTCACTTTCAAATTCTTGGCTTAAGTTATGTGGGACACCCGGTATAGTACACTACATCGATCCACTTTCCCGTTACGGCATTCCTCGAAACCAGGTTAAGCAGAAAATTGGCTTTCCTTCATTCACCCTTAAAATTAGGATTAGGTTGTTGCAGGTAGCCGGTGGATCTAGCCTTGCAGAATTTGCGCGCGATTGCCCCGCCCGGTTTCCTCTTTGCTAATCAAAATGCCCTTTTGTTTGTTTGTTTGTTTGTTTGTTTGTTTGTTTGTTTGTTTGTGTTTTAACTCTTAAAACGTCATGAGTAGTGCGACGTAATTCTGCATAAGCCGGCGGCCTCTGTGCTATTCCGCAATTAGTATTGTGCCCGTGCCCCATCTGTCTGCACCATATCATTCACCCTCCCTTCGTTGAATGTGAAGCATTTCTCTGCCAACTACAGACACTTTAAACATTTCTGTCTAAGTAGATATCTTGTCGGTGTGGCTGCAGTGCTGCGCTCTTCACTACTATCTATCTATCTATCTATCTATCTATCTATCTATCTATCTATCTATCTATCTATCTATCTATCTATCTATCTATCTATCTATCTATCTATCTATCTATCTATCTGTCTGTCTGTCTGTCTGTCTGTCTGTCTGTCTGTCTGTCTGTCTGTCTGTCTGTCTGTCTGTCTGTCTGTCTGTCTGTCTGTCTGTCTGTCTGTCTGTCTGTCTGTCTGTCTGTCTGTCTGTCTGTCTGTCTGTCTGTCTGTCAAACTTGTTTTTTCTTCCGTACACGTGTAAAAATGGAGGACAGACAAAAAGGTAGTAGCCGGGGTGTTCTGAAACTCGCGCAAATACAGGTGAAGCAAACACATGGACAATCGCTAGTGTTTTTTTTTTGCTTCCCACCTCTGGGACGAGGAGAGGAAGATATCATAGATCAAAAAAGAAGTAACAAATTACATGTGTCCCGGAAAAATGCTCGTACACAAGTATGCGGAGGACGGAGTAACCGGGGCTGGTTCCGAAACTCGCGCACCTCACGGCACGACCTCGAGCCAGAAGCGTCAGCTGCTCTTCATTGTTTGCGAGCATGTTTATGCACGACGCCTGCGCATGCTTGAAAAGAAACGTGTGAAAAGAGTAGACAACGCGAACGCGAAAGCGCACGCATTCGCCTACCATTGAGGCCGTGTGTTGTTCAGCGCGCGCCGATCTTGTTTGCGGCACGCGCTCGGAAAGAAAGAATGAAGGCTTGTTTGCGGGAAGATTGAAAACGACCAAGCCGAGAGCGCACGGAGGATCACCCCTGACCCGCTGACTTCACAATGGAAGCCTTCGACCTCGACAGTCCGAGGCTTATTTCGTTGCTATGAGAGGATCCTTGGGAAGCTTCGAATTGCGTGCACCTCGCTGGAATGCTCGTAGTAATGATGTCCGCAGTTAGAGTGACAGCTTCAGACGACAGGGTTGTAGGCGTGGTCTTGTCGACGCCGTCACAGGGGGTATTACTCCTCCCTCTAGTCCACCCCCTCTGAGAAGACGTATAGTTGTTTCTTCAGGTCGTTCAAACTTGTCACCTGCTTCCGCTCGAGATTGCATCACAAGGGAACAAGGAGACATAATGTCTCTATGAGTATACATTTATATGGTCTCCATCCATCATTTCCTTCTCTTACTGTTCTTTCATCTTTTCTCTTTCGATGATGACAGCCGACGTCGTGTCAGCTACTCGAGCTAGATTGGCCCAGAGTGCCTATAGACAAATTCCACCAGACTTACGTCACGAAAATGCGGTGGCGTTGTCTTGGTAGGCAAAGGACGCTCTGCCTATCGCACTTTCTGCTGGGTTTTCGATGGTGCATGCGGTGTTCTCAGTCAAGCAACAAGGGAAAAAAACGGTATGCCGATGAACTGCGTCACGGATGGATGTGAGTCGCGTCTCACAACTTAGTTTTGTTTGTTGGTGCACATCGCAGCCCTCAGTGCTTATGGCGGAAGTTACGTGCGGACGTCGCTATAATTTTACCCGTAATGTCGACATCGGCCTACCTGTGATTACAAACATGGAATGGGTCTATAGGAAAACTTTCACACTCCTCTTCTGTTTTTGTACATATTCTCTCACTCAAAACAGCCCCTTACAATTGCTACGTACCAGTGACGTCGACATGAAGAGAACGAACAATAGCCTGTGACTGACGCTGCTACACACTTACTAATACGTTATGTCCACCGTATAGCGGTGCACATAGCGTATACATGCATATAGCGTGGTCCGCAGGCAGTGAAATAGAGAAAATTTCCAAGCTGACGGTTTTCTGCCGTACGACTGCTTGAATTAGGGGCAACATGATTGAAGGAGAGGGGTCAGAGGGCATTGTTGCCACTGTAGCTGGAGCGGCCGCTTCAAATTCACGCCTGACGAGTCACGTCAAGTTGTCACAGTTGTCTGGTGGCCGGTATGGATCGAGGCAAGAGGGCGTCCCAGCGTTATTTGTAAGGCGCTGGCATTTATGGGAGATGCGCCTGCTTTTAGCCTGTTCGTGCCGGCGGCATTCTTGAATAATGGCATCAAGAAATGACACGTTGTTGAATACCAACAACTCAAACGCATCGTCGGCGATCCCTTTGAGTATATGCGAAACCTTTTCAGGTTCGGACATGTTCTCGCCGGCTTTGCGGCATAGTGCGAGGACATCCTGGATGTAGCTTATGTAGGGCTCGGTGGAAAATTGGGCGCGCTTTGATATTTCATTGTTCGCGACTTGTCGACGACCGAATGGGATTAAGCTCATAGATCTGTTCCTTGAAGATTTTCTGGCTGGCAATTTTATGCTCGTGGGTGTCAAACCAGACACGAGGGGTTCCGCCGAGGTAAGAGATGAGGTTCGCGAGCATGAAGGTGCGGTCCCACCTGTAAGTGGCGCTTACGCCTTTGTAGAGGCGTAGCCATTTATCGACGTCGGAACCCTCACGGCCCGAGCACCCGCCAGGAGGTTTGAGACCGGGGAGCGTCGCTGAAGTTGTTGCAGGTGGTGCGTTGACAGGCAGAGCAGCAGGTTGACGACCAGAAAAAATGTGGTCGAGTCCTGAGTGGTCATGTTGAAGGCCGTTAGCAAGCGTCCGCTTCGTCAGTTCCGTGGCAAGGACGGGGGATCGCACACTCCACCAGATATGTTAGAAGAAGAAGAGACTCCGAAGAGTGGACGCAGATATATCTGTACAGCTGGTTATGTACACCGTTGTACTGTTATTACGCTATGTGCACTGCTATACTCTTACTACTATTGCTACTTTGTCTACAACTACTACTACTGCTACTGCTGCAGCCGCTGTACTACTACTACCTAGAACTGTTGTTGCTATTACTACAGCTAAGGCCACTGAAAATACTACTACTACTACTACTACTACAATGAATACGATGACTACTACTACTACTACTGCCACTGCTGCCCTGCCGCGGTGGGTCTAGTGGATAAGGTACTCGGCTACTGTCCCGCAGGTTGCGGGATCAAATCCCGGCTGCGGCGGCTGCATTTCCGATGGAGGCAGAAATGTTGCAGGCTCGTGTGCTCAGATTCGGTTGCACGTTAAAGAACCCCAGGTGGTCGAAACTTTCGGAACCCTCCACTACGGCGTCTCTCATAATCATATGGTGGTTTTGGGATGTTAAACCCCACATATCAATCAATCAATCAATTACTACTACTACTACTACTACTACTACTACCTTTATACTGGTACTACTGTACTGCTCCTCGTTTTCCTTAAAAGAGAGTGAAGGTAGGACTGTATCACCTCTGACCTCCCGGCGTTTTGAGAAACCTTTTGTGTCACGAATAAACACATTATTCGTCTCCTTTCTCTCTTCCTCTCTGACAGAGGTTCAGAAAAATAGTTCAAACCTCTGCTATCTACATGCCATGCATACCACTCTCGCCTAAGCGAGCAGTTCCCCATTGTTTCCCCAGTTATCAATTCTAGCGCCCAGTCTGCTCAAGGAAACATCGCAACTTACTAAACAAAAACCCCCCCAATTCCTTGCTCACGAGAGTAATTGTTCATCCCTCGAAGCTATTTCTGAGTCGCTGGCTCTCGTTAACTCTTTGTTGCAAAGTGTAAAGTGAAGTGGAAGGCGGCTGGGAGCATGCACCACCGTACGGTCTCAGCGCTCTACGAGTCATTAAAATTTCACTCTTTCCCACAACCCCCCCCCTCCGTTTATTCCGGGAGCGGAAACATTCTTGGACGCCAGTGTTTGCCCACTTTGCCTTCTTGTTAAGCTCCGAGTAATTTTTTGTCGCATGTGGCTGAAATAATCGCCGTAGTCAGGGCGCTTGCGAGAGCCGGTGAATCACGAATTTCGTAAGAGTGGAAGCTTCGGCTAGTTGGTGCGTAGTCATATTTGCAAGATGTTTCAGCGCGTGAACAAAGGAAAAAGGACAGGGTAGACAGAAAGAGCGCTGCGCTCTTTCTGTCTACCCTGTCCTTTTTCTTTGTTCGTGCGCTGAAACAGCTTGCAAATACGAATTTCGTGCTTAGTGGCCCCAACGTAACCGACGAAGGCTCAATTTTCCAAGAAAGCTTGCGTGGCCTCGTGAGTGCTTTTTTTCTTCATAAAGGCTGAGGAATTTTCACAGCGCATCGAATAGAGTACCAAAGAGTTCAAAGCGTACATGAAGGAAACATTGGACGTTAAGCCAGACAGCCCTGTACAGCGATGGACTACGGAGTCGAGTCGGTAATCCACAGTGGCCATCTACAGCGAAAGAACATTATGGACAAAGAAGGAACACAAGACGGCCTGTTACAGGGGCTTATTAAGGTACGCAGTGACCGAGACGATAGCAGCAGCAGCACCAGCCAAGGCACAGCCAGGGTGCGAACAGCTGAGCGAGCGAGCCAGACGATGGCAATGCACTTCGGTACGTGTTTATCTTCTTCCTCACAGGGCGAACATTAGCAACTGAACATGTATTTCCTGATCCACAAAGGTAGAACCACCACGTGGTTACGATCGAAGATTGGTGGTTAAATACGTAATCTTTAATTCACGCCACTCGACGTTTCTGATGCTGCGAGAAACTGTTGAAGCTTTCGGTAATCTCAAGTCTGCTGATGTGTGTGTGTGTGTGTGTGTGTGTGTGTGTGTGTGTGTGTGTGTGTGTGTGTGTGTGTGTGTGTGTGTGTGTGTGTGTGTGTGGTGTGTGGTGTGTGTGTGTGTGTGTGTGTGTGTGTGTGTGGTGTGTGTGTGTGTGTGTGGAAAGGCTGCCTGTGAAGTTGGATAAATGAGAAATAAATAATTGAAGCCCCAATTTGCAATCCTAAAGTGTTATTGCTTGCCCGCCGTATTGTTTCCCACGATGAATTTCTAGCGCAACTTATCGTGTCTCAAACACAGCTTTTGGAACAGTAGTCCCACACCTCAGTAGCGCACTAAAGCTGCTTCATATCTGCATATGGTCAATTCAAAGCTTTTCGTCGACAGCCAAGTCCACACGTGGACTTGCACTGTCCACCCGCGTGTACGTAACGCCTTTGTTACTTTGTTCTCATAATACTGACATCTTTCGGGCACTTGAGCATTCTCACCTACACGTTCCCCAAAGAGTGCAGAGAACAATACTGTAGCATGTACTTTTTTCACTCATTATCATCTTATACAGTACAGGTCTCCACTGCGGCGTGCCTCGTTGAGTGATTGCAAGCTCGTGAAACCGCAGCAATTGTTATTTCACAGTCCTAGGTCATTCTAGGCCGCCATAGTCTGGCAAACTCAAGTTTTCACTACATTGCGTTACGCAAATAGACTGGAAACCGTTGCCTTACTGTGGGTCAATTATCAAAAAGCGAATGAGTGTATCACGCCTGTCTTCAAATTAAAAATACATGTATTGCTGTACATGGCGGGTTCGCACTCCAACGCTCAACATGACGTTCCATTTGCACATCACCTGAAAACATCCTTTACAGTGTGGTTAATGAAAGACACACAGAAATTTTTTAATGATTACTCCGGAAATGCTAGTCCGGTGCATCCCCTGGCCTTCAACTATATAGTTGTTGGGCCTTTGTTTGTAGCATACACACTGAACACACATGTGCCTGCATAACACATAGAGTCGCGCGCATGACATGTTAAGTCACGCACATGACACGTTAAGCCACGTGCACACACGTAAACGCAAAAGAGAAATCAATTAGCAACAAAATAATCTAGGCACCTTGAAAATAAAAAAAGAACAACGTATCTGTGTTGCCCTCCAAAAAGAAGCACCATCACACGTATTGCACTTCCGCCAGGTTACCACCTCTGAGCTGCTCATCTTTGAGTGGTAGACTATTGTTGAGCTACTTCACTGTGCGTGCTTACCATAACTACACACGCTTCAACCACACTTCATCACCATCACTTTATCATACGACTACCGCGGGACGAAATCCCAGCAATCACCTCCGCATCAGACCCGTCATGCAGGTCAACCAATCTCCCCATAGCCCGTGTTCTGCACGCATTCAAATGCAAATTGACCGTTCCGCAGCGTGTGACCACACATCGTAACCCCGCGGCTCACCAGCGCCTGTAAACTACCAGCGACTATTACATTCAATAAGCCAGCAGGCATGATCTAAATATACGTCGCGGCTGCTGTTTCGAGCACCCCCGGCTTCCTCGAGCACCTTCCGGAGCGTCATGGACTCCTCCTTGTTCTTCGCGGAGGCAAAAACGATTTGCAACCCGCCACCAAGCTATATCTCTTGCAGCGGAACTACCACCGCTACGCCCCAACGAGAAACAAAAGGTGCACTTGTCGGTGTGCCATGATTCGGGCCGCTTGTGTTTATGGCACGCTTGTATGCAGCTCGACGTGAATGAGGTGCGCGTGCGTGCCAACTATCCTCTCACCGGTCGTTGTGAAGAACAGTTCACCAAAGCGAAGACCAACTCGGCCGAGCCTCCTATAATAGGAAATGGCGCCATAAGGAAAGCGTCTCGGTGACTGACAAGCAAAAGCATAGTGCGCACAAAGGCCTGTGAAACCTAAAGAAGCTACATGCACCGAAACTGCGTATACAGCATGGGCCTATAGGTCTTCTCGTTGCTTTGTAACGAGTAGCAAGACAATGGGAAGCCGTTTCGTCCTGAAGGACATCGATCTCGTATACGTACGACGTGTCTCAAGGATGGTCATCCTTTGGACATCGATCTTGTATACGTAAGACGTGTCTCAAGGATGGTCATTCTTTGCACAGATTTTTTTTTCGTTTTTTTCTTGTCGTGGCCTCGTCTGCAGTGTCACGTGCACGACATCAAGGGGATCGGCGGCGTGCTCTGTGAATACGCCATTCGAGGAATCGGATAGCGGTTGCTTTCTGTCGCATATCTACCGCGCGCTCGAGACGGTGAACGTGTTCTGGAAGCGCTGTTTTTTATAAGCCATTGCACAATGCACTCCACAGTGCGACGACTCAACCTTCCTGCTTTGTTCTTTCGGTTCGCTGCGATGTTACAGCGGTCGCGGTGCTCTGTCGCTGACGCAAAGGTCATGGGTTCGATTTCGAAAGCGACGTCGCATTTATATGTTTGGCAAACCGCGATGGACCCGTGTATTGTGTGATGTCCGCGCCTGTGGTCGAAATTTTCGGAGCCCCCAATACAGCTTACCTCATAATGATATGCTTTTGGCACGTATAGCCCCCCAGATATTATTATTTATTGCTTTCCTCTTCATTTTCAACCACTTCAATTGCAAGTTCTAGGCTTAACACAACCAATTTTACTGTTCTTTATACATCTCGAGCAGCTCTTTTCGGATCAATCCTATGTAAAAGGTAGAAGAGGGCGAATTTTTTGTATGAGGTCGTTTCGCAAAATATGCTAGTTTTCTAAAATAATTTCTCATCTACGCGTCGCATTCTTCAATAGTTACGTCATACGTGCGTCTCATTCTTCTTATAAGAAGAATGAGACGCATATTTCAGAAACTTCGCGGGTGCGTGAGGAACCTTGCGAGGGTTTAAAGAAAACTATTAGAACGGTCAATAAACTAAGTTTACTCGGTGATTAGAGACCTTCTACAGCAATCTTGGTAGCTTCTTCAGGCATAGTCTTTCTCGAAAAAATTCAGCAAATCCCACGTAGCTTGGAATCGACATTATGCGAAGCATGCGGAGGGAAGCCGACTGTGTTGCGACTTTTTCTATTGAGCGACACGTCACGAAATGACGCTAAATATATGTGCAAATGTTGCACGCACAGATATATGTTGAAGAGTCAGAGATGTTTTATAAAACCACTTGTTCGAACTTGCGCAACGATGCCAATTAGAACGTGCGTATTAGCAGCACCAGAAGCTTATATGAAGCGCCGATGCTCGCAAGCATGCTGATCCTGGAACTGTTACATAAGTCAGCTTCAGCGCATGGCAACTAATCACAATTGATGTTACCCCCGACGTTACAGCTGTATCAAAGGACTACATATGTAAAGTTTATAACATTAGGTAGGCAGCACTGCAAACACTATTGGCGTTTCAAGAATATTAGCGTATATTTGAAAAGTAGCTCCGAGACCTGGCATAGCTCTGTGGTGCAATGCTTCATTGCCATGCAGAACACTTTGGTTCGATTCCAGCTGGGTCCCTGACATTTATTTTTCGAATTCGTTGGGTCGGCGCTACCAATGTCAGGTATTCTAAACGCTTACGCGTTAAAATTGCCTGTGTTTGTTCTCGTCGTTCCTGGGTAGATAAGAAGTGTCAATCACTTGTGGCACATACCCGCATACCAGTGGCACATGCCTGCCCGTGGTTATGTGCCACCTTCTGGCGGGAACTGTTTGACGACGTAAGCGACGGGGATTGTGACATCATTCATGTCCTGACCAGTGCACATATTCGTCAAATCATCTTACTCTCCCATGCTAATTTTAGTTCACGCCAAATTAAGGGGGTGTTTACGAGAGCACCCGAACGTAAGCGGCTATATAGATAGATAGATGGTATCTATACTGTTTGGTATCGATACCGGCCAGGAGAGCTAAAGTCGAGATATAGATAGATAGATAGATAGATAGATAGATAGATAGATAGATAGATAGATAGATAGATAGATAGATAGATAGATAGATAGATAGATAGAT